>CAUOFW020009399.1:0-10615 GCA_963454935.2 Ilex paraguariensis
GGCAGAAGCCATGGAAGTGATGATTCTCTCTTTTGTAGGACCGACTGTTCAGTCTGTATGGGGACTCTCTTCTAGTGAAGAGAGCATGATATCAACTGTGGTCTTTGCTGGCATGCTGATTGGGGCATTCTTGTGGGACTTTTTATCAGATACATATGGAAGGAAGTCAGGCCTTTTACAATTTCCTCATCTTGCATGTCTTCTTTCATTTTAATGTACCCATTTTCGTATATAGATGAAGGGCCTTGAATGTTGAGCAATTTCATCCCATGTGATTGAGGGTAATTGGAAATTATGCTTAGTTTTTAGTTGTCACACACTTAACTTCAATGCCTTGTTTCACGGGAGACGATGTTAAATTTTTGATTAAGTCTGTCTCTGGAAGTTAATTATAATTGCAGCAACTTTTAGTGCTACTGAGGGACTTGTTCAAAATCATTATTTTTATAGAGGGAGATTGGAAGCTTGTCAATTCGAGTCTGAGGAACAGTTCCTTTTGTTTTTTTGTAACTTCCATAAGTTTACTTGTTAGATGGCTTCAGAGCTACTTGGTCATCCACGTTCTCAATCTCCAATGACTCTTCAATAAAGGGTGCCACGTAATCACGCAATGACACTCCCCTCCCCTACTTAAGGTTCAGTAGGTAGGTTGCTGGATTTTTGTGAGTTTGCCCTCCTATGAAATGGGATAGGAAGGACTTACTCTATTCAACAAACGAACTGATGGAACCTGGGGGGAGTTTGTCGAACCATAGTCGAGTTGCTTCCTTAAGAGTTGTGGAAAATGCTCGACATATCATCTGGTCTGGAATGTTATGGAGGAGCATAAGAGGCTTATAAATCTCCAGATGATCTAAAGAGTCTTTCTTTCCATCAAATCTGTTTATTGTAGGCAGCTTAAACTTGGGGGCAGTGGGTAATGTATTACATCATGCTAAAAAAGGGGACTCCATGTGTTGGACTGGGGTTAACTTCTCTAAACTTTCAGTCCAGAGATTTATATTCTCTTTGTTGGCGAGGGGTATCATTGTGGCTATACTCATCTCTAGTGTCCCTCGGCTGATTACGCTGGGTTTCCCTGAATTGGAGACCTGTTAAGGAGGTTGGCTAGCAAGCAATTGAACGATTTGTTGTGTTTGTTGGGCCAAACTCTCCATAGTTGGGTTCATCCTATTGTAATTTCTTTCTAGGTTAAGCATTCTCTATGCTTCATGCTGCTTATTGATTCGAGGGGTATCTCTGTCATGATTATCTCCTTCTGGTTGCTCTTGAGAATGGTACTATCTGGGGATATAGTCTTTCATCTATCTGGTAGTCACCATTTAGAATTCTTCACTTAAAGAAATTGTGAGAACAAAGGATTTCTCGTCGTTCCCACAGACAACACCAAACTATGTTGATATAGAATATTTAGCGACCTGCATATTAGCTGGTCGGAGCTGGCCCTCGACAAAAAGCCCCAAGCTTAATGGCCCCGCTTGAAGCTTGGCACCCAACGGCTAACAGGCATTTTAACCCCCCCCCCCCCCCCCCCCCCCCCCCCCCCCCCCCCCCCCCCCCCCCCCCCCCCCCCCCCCCCCCCCCCCCCCCCCCCCCCCCCCCCCCCCCCCCCCCCCCCCCCCCCCCCCCCCCCCCCCCCCCCCCCCCCCCCCCCCCCCCCCCCCCCCCCCCCCCCCCCCCCCCCCCCCCCCCCCCCCCCCCCCCCCCCCCCCCCCCCCCCCCCCCCCCCCCCCCCCCCCCCCCCCCCCCCCCCCCCCCCCCCCCCCCCCCCCCCCCCCCCCCCCCCCCCCCCCCCCCCCCCCCCCCCCCCCCCCCCCCCCCCCCCCCCCCCCCCCCCCCCCCCCCCCCCCCCCCCCCCCCCCCCCCCCCCCCCCCCCCCCCCCCCCCCCCCCCCCCCCCCCCCCCCCCCCCCCCCCCCCCCCCCCCCCCCCCCCCCCCCCCCCCCCCCCCCCCCCCCCCCCCCCCCCCCCCCCCCCCCCCCCCCCCCCCCCCCCCCCCCCCCCCCCCCCCCCCCCCCCCCCCCCCCCCCCCCCCCCCCCCCCCCCCCCCCCCCCCCCCCCCCCCCCCCCCCCCCCCCCCCCCCCCCCCCCCCCCCCCCCCCCCCCCCCCCCCCCCCCCCCCCCCCCCCCCCCCCCCCCCCCCCCCCCCCCCCCCCCCCCCCCCCCCCCCCCCCCCCCCCCCCCCCCCCCCCCCCCCCCCCCCCCCCCCCCCCCCCCCCCCCCCCCCCCCCCCCCCCCCCCCCCCCCCCCCCCCCCCCCCCCCCCCCCCCCCCCCCCCCCCCCCCCCCCCCCCCCCCCCCCCCCCCCCCCCCCCCCCCCCCCCCCCCCCCCCCCCCCCCCCCCCCCCCCCCCCCCCCCCCCCCCCCCCCCCCCCCCCCCCCCCCCCCCCCCCCCCCCCCCCCCCCCCCCCCCCCCCCCCCCCCCCCCCCCCCCCCCCCCCCCCCCCCCCCCCCCCCCCCCCCCCCCCCCCCCCCCCCCCCCCCCCCCCCCCCCCCCCCCCCCCCCCCCCCCCCCCCCCCCCCCCCCCCCCCCCCCCCCCCCCCCCCCCCCCCCCCCCCCCCCCCCCCCCCCCCCCCCCCCCCCCCCCCCCCCCCCCCCCCCCCCCCCCCCCCCCCCCCCCCCCCCCCCCCCCCCCCCCCCCCCCCCCCCCCCCCCCCCCCCCCCCCCCCCCCCCCCCCCCCCCCCCCCCCCCCCCCCCCCCCCCCCCCCCCCCCCCCCCCCCCCCCCCCCCCCCCCCCCCCCCCCCCCCCCCCCCCCCCCCCCCCCCCCCCCCCCCCCCCCCCCCCCCCCCCCCCCCCCCCCCCCCCCCCCCCCCCCCCCCCCCCCCCCCCCCCCCCCCCCCCCCCCCCCCCCCCCCCCCCCCCCCCCCCCCCCCCCCCCCCCCCCCCCCCCCCCCCCCCCCCCCCCCCCCCCCCCCCCCCCCCCCCCCCCCCCCCCCCCCCCCCCCCCCCCCCCCCCCCCCCCCCCCCCCCCCCCCCCCCCCCCCCCCCCCCCCCCCCCCCCCCCCCCCCCCCCCCCCCCCCCCCCCCCCCCCCCCCCCCCCCCCCCCCCCCCCCCCCCCCCCCCCCCCCCCCCCCCCCCCCCCCCCCCCCCCCCCCCCCCCCCCCCCCCCCCCCCCCCCCCCCCCCCCCCCCCCCCCCCCCCCCCCCCCCCCCCCCCCCCCCCCCCCCCCCCCCCCCCCCCCCCCCCCCCCCCCCCCCCCCCCCCCCCCCCCCCCCCCCCCCCCCCCCCCCCCCCCCCCCCCCCCCCCCCCCCCCCCCCCCCCCCCCCCCCCCCCCCCCCCCCCCCCCCCCCCCCCCCCCCCCCCCCCCCCCCCCCCCCCCCCCCCCCCCCCCCCCCCCCCCCCCCCCCCCCCCCCCCCCCCCCCCCCCCCCCCCCCCCCCCCCCCCCCCCCCCCCCCCCCCCCCCCCCCCCCCCCCCCCCCCCCCCCCCCCCCCCCCCCCCCCCCCCCCCCCCCCCCCCCCCCCCCCCCCCCCCCCCCCCCCCCCCCCCCCCCCCCCCCCCCCCCCCCCCCCCCCCCCCCCCCCCCCCCCCCCCCCCCCCCCCCCCCCCCCCCCCCCCCCCCCCCCCCCCCCCCCCCCCCCCCCCCCCCCCCCCCCCCCCCCCCCCCCCCCCCCCCCCCCCCCCCCCCCCCCCCCCCCCCCCCCCCCCCCCCCCCCCCCCCCCCCCCCCCCCCCCCCCCCCCCCCCCCCCCCCCCCCCCCCCCCCCCCCCCCCCCCCCCCCCCCCCCCCCCCCCCCCCCCCCCCCCCCCCCCCCCCCCCCCCCCCCCCCCCCCCCCCCCCCCCCCCCCCCCCCCCCCCCCCCCCCCCCCCCCCCCCCCCCCCCCCCCCCCCCCCCCCCCCCCCCCCCCCCCCCCCCCCCCCCCCCCCCCCCCCCCCCCCCCCCCCCCCCCCCCCCCCCCCCCCCCCCCCCCCCCCCCCCCCCCCCCCCCCCCCCCCCCCCCCCCCCCCCCCCCCCCCCCCCCCCCCCCCCCCCCCCCCCCCCCCCCCCCCCCCCCCCCCCCCCCCCCCCCCCCCCCCCCCCCCCCCCCCCCCCCCCCCCCCCCCCCCCCCCCCCCCCCCCCCCCCCCCCCCCCCCCCCCCCCCCCCCCCCCCCCCCCCCCCCCCCCCCCCCCCCCCCCCCCCCCCCCCCCCCCCCCCCCCCCCCCCCCCCCCCCCCCCCCCCCCCCCCCCCCCCCCCCCCCCCCCCCCCCCCCCCCCCCCCCCCCCCCCCCCCCCCCCCCCCCCCCCCCCCCCCCCCCCCCCCCCCCCCCCCCCCCCCCCCCCCCCCCCCCCCCCCCCCACCCCCCCCCCCCCCCCCCCCCCCCCCCCCCCCCCCCCCCCCCCCCCCCCCCCCCCCCCCCCCCCCCCCCCCCCCCCCCCCCCCCCCCCCCCCCCCCCCCCCCCCCCCCCCCCCCCCCCCCCCCCCCCCCCCCCCCCCCCCCCCCCCCCCCCCCCCCCCCCCCCCCCCCCCCCCCCCCCCCCCCCCCCCCCCCCCCCCCCCCCCCCCCCCCCCCCCCCCCCCCCCCCCCCCCCCCCCCCCCCCCCCCCCCCCCCCCCCCCCCCCCCCCCCCCCCCCCCCCCCCCCCCCCCCCCCCCCCCCCCCCCCCCCCCCCCCCCCCCCCCCCCCCCCCCCCCCCCCCCCCCCCCCCCCCCCCCCCCCCCCCCCCCCCCCCCCCCCCCCCCCCCCCCCCCCCCCCCCCCCCCCCCCCCCCCCCCCCCCCCCCCCCCCCCCCCCCCCCCCCCCCCCCCCCCCCCCCCCCCCCCCCCCCCCCCCCCCCCCCCCCCCCCCCCCCCCCCCCCCCCCCCCCCCCCCCCCCCCCCCCCCCCCCCCCCCCCCCCCCCCCCCCCCCCCCCCCCCCCCCCCCCCCCCCCCCCCCCCCCCCCCCCCCCCCCCCCCCCCCCCCCCCCCCCCCCCCCCCCCCCCCCCCCCCCCCCCCCCCCCCCCCCCCCCCCCCCCCCCCCCCCCCCCCCCCCCCCCCCCCCCCCCCCCCCCCCCCCCCCCCCCCCCCCCCCCCCCCCCCCCCCCCCCCCCCCCCCCCCCCCCCCCCCCCCCCCCCCCCCCCCCCCCCCCCCCCCCCCCCCCCCCCCCCCCCCCCCCCCCCCCCCCCCCCCCCCCCCCCCCCCCCCCCCCCCCCCCCCCCCCCCCCCCCCCCCCCCCCCCCCCCCCCCCCCCCCCCCCCCCCCCCCCCCCCCCCCCCCCCCCCCCCCCCCCCCCCCCCCCCCCCCCCCCCCCCCCCCCCCCCCCCCCCCCCCCCCCCCCCCCCCCCCCCCCCCCCCCCCCCCCCCCCCCCCCCCCCCCCCCCCCCCCCCCCCCCCCCCCCCCCCCCCCCCCCCCCCCCCCCCCCCCCCCCCCCCCCCCCCCCCCCCCCCCCCCCCCCCCCCCCCCCCCCCCCCCCCCCCCCCCCCCCCCCCCCCCCCCCCCCCCCCCCCCCCCCCCCCCCCCCCCCCCCCCCCCCCCCCCCCCCCCCCCCCCCCCCCCCCCCCCCCCCCCCCCCCCCCCCCCCCCCCCCCCCCCCCCCCCCCCCCCCCCCCCCCCCCCCCCCCCCCCCCCCCCCCCCCCCCCCCCCCACCCCCCCCCCCCCCCCCCCCCCCCCCCCCCCCCCCCCCCCCCCCCCCCCCCCCCCCCCCCCCCCCCCCCCCCCCCCCCCCCCCCCCCCCCCCCCCCCCCCCCCCCCCCCCCCCCCCCCCCCCCCCCCCCCCCCCCCCCCCCCCCCCCCCCCCCCCCCCCCCCCCCCCCCCCCCCCCCCCCCCCCCCCCCCCCCCCCCCCCCCCCCCCCCCCCCCCCCCCCCCCCCCCCCCCCCCCCCCCCCCCCCCCCCCCCCCCCCCCCCCCCCCCCCCCCCCCCCCCCCCCCCCCCCCCCCCCCCCCCCCCCCCCCCCCCCCCCCCCCCCCCCCCCCCCCCCCCCCCCCCCCCCCCCCCCCCCCCCCCCCCCCCCCCCCCCCCCCCCCCCCCCCCCCCCCCCCCCCCCCCCCCCCCCCCCCCCCCCCCCCCCCCCCCCCCCCCCCCCCCCCCCCCCCCCCCCCCCCCCCCCCCCCCCCCCCCCCCCCCCCCCCCCCCCCCCCCCCCCCCCCCCCCCCCCCCCCCCCCCCCCCCCCCCCCCCCCCCCCCCCCCCCCCCCCCCCCCCCCCCCCCCCCCCCCCCCCCCCCCCCCCCCCCCCCCCCCCCCCCCCCCCCCCCCCCCCCCCCCCCCCCCCCCCCCCCCCCCCCCCCCCCCCCCCCCCCCCCCCCCCCCCCCCCCCCCCCCCCCCCCCCCCCCCCCCCCCCCCCCCCCCCCCCCCCCCCCCCCCCCCCCCCCCCCCCCCCCCCCCCCCCCCCCCCCCCCCCCCCCCCCCCCCCCCCCCCCCCCCCCCCCCCCCCCCCCCCCCCCCCCCCCCCCCCCCCCCCCCCCCCCCCCCCCCCCCCCCCCCCCCCCCCCCCCCCCCCCCCCCCCCCCCCCCCCCCCCCCCCCCCCCCCCCCCCCCCCCCCCCCCCCCCCCCCCCCCCCCCCCCCCCCCCCCCCCCCCCCCCCCCCCCCCCCCCCCCCCCCCCCCCCCCCCCCCCCCCCCCCCCCCCCCCCCCCCCCCCCCCCCCCCCCCCCCCCCCCCCCCCCCCCCCCCCCCCCCCCCCCCCCCCCCCCCCCCCCCCCCCCCCCCCCCCCCCCCCCCCCCCCCCCCCCCCCCCCCCCCCCCCCCCCCCCCCCCCCCCCCCCCCCCCCCCCCCCCCCCCCCCCCCCCCCCCCCCCCCCCCCCCCCCCCCCCCCCCCCCCCCCCCCCCCCCCCCCCCCCCCCCCCCCCCCCCCCCCCCCCCCCCCCCCCCCCCCCCCCCCCCCCCCCCCCCCCCCCCCCCCCCCCCCCCCCCCCCCCCCCCCCCCCCCCCCCCCCCCCCCCCCCCCCCCCCCCCCCCCCCCCCCCCCCCCCCCCCCCCCCCCCCCCCCCCCCCCCCCCCCCCCCCCCCCCCCCCCCCCCCCCCCCCCCCCCCCCCCCCCCCCCCCCCCCCCCCCCCCCCCCCCCCCCCCCCCCCCCCCCCCCCCCCCCCCCCCCCCCCCCCCCCCCCCCCCCCCCCCCCCCCCCCCCCCCCCCCCCCCCCCCCCCCCCCCCCCCCCCCCCCCCCCCCCCCCCCCCCCCCCCCCCCCCCCCCCCCCCCCCCCCCCCCCCCCCCCCCCCCCCCCCCCCCCCCCCCCCCCCCCCCCCCCCCCCCCCCCCCCCCCCCCCCCCCCCCCCCCCCCCCCCCCCCCCCCCCCCCCCCCCCCCCCCCCCCCCCCCCCCCCCCCCCCCCCCCCCCCCCCCCCCCCCCCCCCCCCCCCCCCCCCCCCCCCCCCCCCCCCCCCCCCCCCCCCCCCCCCCCCCCCCCCCCCCCCCTAAGATTCTGGTTCTTGTGTTAGTTCAATTCAAAAATTTTCATGACTTTGCATGCAGACTACAGTTTTAAAAGAAGCAAAGAGAAAAGGTAAAATGATGAAGACACATTTGATATGAAATGAAAGAACAAGATCAATCTATCTTGTTTTATGTATCCTGTGATATTATAATAGAATAGATTGGTCTTTTTCTTCATTTGATGATCTATGGTTCTTTTTTCCTTTTTTTATCCTTTGTCTTTGCTGTTTATAAAATGACAGTCTTCACACAAGCTATGTCAATCATGTCTTAACACTTGACCTCAGTTTGCTGGGATTAAAGGACAAGTTTTAAGGCTCGAGATTTAACCATATGCAATGGGCCTACAAGAATCATGCAGTGGTACTTGAGAATTGGCAGACAATCAGTTTTATCGTTGTGGGTACCATGCTACTGACCATGCTTCCAAATGGAGAATTTTGCCAAAGCTGCCAAATACAGGGAAGTCAATACTATATATTTGGAGGCACATCTGAAGTTTTTCAAAAATGTTTAATTAGTGTTATGAAACCCTCGAAGAAAAACTTTTGATGTTGGGGCAACCTTGAAAAAGTCAGTTTGACAACTATGTGGGGGCAGCCTTGAAAAAGTCAGTTTGAGAACTAGTTCTACACCATACCACTCTGAGTCCTTCACCACCTTGATCGGCAAACACATAGTTAGGTGGCACCTTAGGGGCGTATACAATGAATGCGGTTATATATTTGCGGGATGCCTCAATACCTTGTTGTTTAATACACAATTCTACACATCTTGCAATGAATTTTGGTGAATTCAAGTTATTCAAAAATAGGGTACTCAGTGCAAAGGTTGGAACCCATATATCATTGTCTACTTCATTGACGACTTGTCTATAGCTTCTCAATTTACCATATCTTTTGAAAGGAAAGAATTGGTGACCATCAGCTGTATCATATGCTCCAGACTTTGTTTTGAGAGCATGGAAGGCATTGGTAAGCTTATCCAGTCTGTCAAATTTCTGTATTTAACATTTGGAGAAGGTTCTCCTGATAGGCATTTATCTGTAGCTAATCTGCTTGATATTGTCTCTTAACGATTTTTGTTGTATCATATTATACAGATTTGGAATTGGTGTATTGAATAGTCCTGCTAGTGGGGTGGTACAGTGAATGCTGAACAACTTGATGTCATGCACCCTTCAGTCCGAAAAACTAAAGTAAAAAAAAAAAAAAGGGGTACACAGTCCCCAAGTTTTAAGTGTATATTTTCAATAATGATGAAGCTATTGGTGTTGTTTGATAATTGTGACATTGTAACCTTCTGCATTGGATGATTTGGAAATTGGATCTTAAAATTCTGGAATGTACTGCTGAAGGTCCCAAAAACATCTAGTTTTGATCTCTTTTGTACGAATATCCGCTCCTCAAGATTTTGCGACATGGAATTCATTGGCATGGCACTTGTCTTCATATAAAATTATCAAGAAAAGATCAATCCTTTCGTGACACGTTAAATTTAAAGATCCTTCTTCACCAACTTGATCTTAGGAGTTGGTTATGAATGTTCCATTTGTTGTTTACATGAAATACATGTATTATGCATATTGCATGTTCTTAAAGTTGTGTTGAATTTGATGTAAGAAAACTCACAAGTTTGAGCATAAAATCCATCCATATCATTTCTGTATGGAGTGAAAAGCCAGCTGTTTTGATGATAAAAGAGTGACCATGATGGTTTAAATACATTGAAACTGCAAAAAATTGAAACATAATGTGAACATGATCATAGAATATGAAATTAAATCATTTTTGGATGTACAAAAACGATCATATATACTAGATAGAAGACAACATGGAATCAGTCTTGAATGCTACCATACTTTTGGCAGCTGTCCTAATCTTTTTGGTCCCTTTTGGGTAATGTTTTGTTGTATTCGACTGATAAATTTATGATGGTAAGAGTTTGAAGATATGAAACAAGAGGCAGAAAAAAAAACAGTAAAATAGAAACAGATTTATACGGTCCAACTTACCAGGCCTACATGTAACAATACAATGCTGCAAAAATTTCGGCAATGGAAGCCTACTTATTTGAGCATTGCAAAAGTTTCATTTTTTGGGAAATGATTATCGTGTTTTGGGATTTCATCGTTGATGACAATACGATCCTAAAACAATGGTTAGACAGATGCGTATCAACTAATTGGCATAAATAGCTCAATATTCAAGCACTGAGTATCAGAATTCACCGCAGGAGCAGACATTTCTTAACCAAACACATTCCCATTCAGGCTAGGCAAACTGGGTTGGCTCTTGGGTAGTGGAACTGTAGTTCAAGCTAAATGGTGAATGAGTGGAGAGCCCTGATTAGGACTTTGTATCCAACAGATCAAAAGCAGACCCACAAAATGAAAGTGACACTAAACCTTATGATTTGTACATTAATGCGTGTGTTAATGAGCGTGTTAGGGTTTTTATTAGCAACTAAACATATTCTCCCACGCAAAGACAGACCTTAATGCTCTTACACTTTTTTGTCGAGACATAAAGGATTCTTTTGTAATTACTGAGGGTGAAAACACCGGCAATGCTACCATTTGAATTACACAAACTGGTTTTGGATGTTACATTTGTTGTAGTGGTCATTTGAAATTTGATACGGATTTGATTTTAATACCCGTTCTGCCTCCCAAATAAGTGAGATAAATGTTTTTGGGGGAAGATGAACTTTGTATGAAGATGGATACTTCCATACAAACAAACCACAGGCAGGGTTGGCAATCAATGTGCAATCAAACCAAACCCACAAACATACATTCAGGAGTTCCTCCTACAGTCACCCACTGGGGGTTGCCGGGACTAATAACATGTAAGTGACACAAACCGTTGTCGTGAAGTAATAACATGAAGTTCAATTCTGTGTCACAAAAGAGCAAAAGTAATGGATTGAAGACTGGGATCCATAGGCCAAATATAATTCCGACAAAGTGAAAACATATGAACCAGCAGTGTTTAACTTAAAAAACTAGGTAGCTGGAAATTAGAAGATGAAAAATCTTGGGGCAAATTATAAATAAAACATATTTTCAGTTGCAATTTGTAAAGTTATTATGATATAGTGGCCTGCAGTTGCTCGAAAAAGCAAAAAACCAAAAAAAAAGGCCTCAAATAAGACCTGTCCAATGTCGTCCATTACAACCTCTTTATCAGTTTCTAACCATAACTTGAACAGTCTGCTGTACTGACAGACCTTCTATTTCTTCCACTATAAACTTCTGTCTCTCTCTTTGTGGCATT
>CAUOFW020009400.1:0-10584 GCA_963454935.2 Ilex paraguariensis
AGAGGAGGAGCTGGCATTGCAACATCCAGAATAGCAACACTATTATGCCTAGCTTGGCCAGCTAACATTTGTATGACCCCATTTATATCCACAGCACCAGATATATAAAGGGATTCTGCACTGGGACCAAGTGGTTCCATTCGGAAAGGGAGACTAATAGAATGCAGTGCAGATGCATAAATTGCACTGGAGTAGTAAGGCTTTTCGTCTTTTATGGAGAGAAACCTGGAAGCTTTAAGTTCACATTTGCATAAGCAGATCAGTCCATGCACAGCTTCTTCTTAACATACATAATAAAAAGAGGCTAATATATTGTTTTTGGAGCAGATTTTTTTTTTTATGTAGCTTCTTTTAGGGTTTTTTTTTTTTTTTTTGGGGGGGGGGAGAATTTGATCTAAGAATAATCTCCAGCATAACATGAACATAGCATATCCAGTGATTTTGGTTCAAGCAAACTAATATTGAGATATTTAGCAACATAACATAAAGGTACATTCTCACTAAAACACAAAATGCATCTTGCTTGGTTGATCAACCAAATTTCATTTACAATTAGGAAATCAAATTTCTTAGAAACAATTCAAATTTAATCCGGTAATCAGAAAACAAGAGGTGGTTATAAAAAGGACCTTTCCCACAAATTAACACTACTTACTTTTACTCGGGGAGGGTAAACCAATAGGCACGATCAATTTACACAAGGATGACAATTTTGCAAATGAAATTGCATCATGAAGAGAGTGAGAGATTGTCTGCTTCCGGCTTGTGAGGTTAATGTAAGAGCCAGGGCTCCGGACCGTATAGAGCAACATTGGAACGTTTGTGTACTCATCCACAATATTCTCCAAAAATTCTGCAGCCACACCAGAAAATCCTCCAGAGTCATCAACCATAAATTGAATTCCCTGCCAAAATAATCATCATAACAAAAAGGCAGAAATATCTTATGAAACCATGTAGAGGATCTTCGCTTCAAAGAGGTTATGGGAAGGCTTGAATGATATAAGAATTTTTATGAACCATAAATGTCAAGGAAATTCTGAAAAGACTAACCTGCTTGCCATAGATATAACTTTCAGACTAACCAACTTGCCATAAATATAATGGTTAGTTATACTTTATCTACCTAAAATTTTCCCTATTCTACTTTGATCCCCAATCCTTCTATTTAGGCTTGTCCTCCATGTTCTTGTATTGTGCGGATTCAGTCCGATCATTAACTTCCATTAAGTGCCACTCTAAATTTTAGTGTCCAAAAAAATTTGACGATCATTACAGAATAGACTAGTCGACTAGTGAGAATAGGGGCAAGCTCAAAGGGAAAAAAGTCAAAGTAAGCTAAATATAATTTGCGATGATTACTGATTGGCAATCATTTTCACAAACAAAGGAAAAAAGCATGAGTGAAATTAAGGTTGTCTAGTAGTCCGTGAGGAAGTGTAAGAGCATCTTCAATCCTTACCTTTTTAACAAAGGAACAAAACATGAGTGAAATTAAGATTGCCTAGGAGTCCGTAAATAAACGTAAGAGCATCTGCGATCCTTACCTTTTTTTAAAACCAAATTTAAATTTGGGTAAAAAACTCTTAAAAATATTGTCCAATGCTAGACCTATATCCATATCAAATGAAAGGAGACTCTTTTTTTACTCAAATTAAGGGAGACTCAAATCCATACCTAAATCTTTAATAGTGAGATGACACCCACCTTTATAGATCTAATGGTTATATTTTACCCTCTTTTAAATTTGAGTTTGTCTTCATTTAAATTTGAGTTTTGCTTCCTTTAAATTTGGGTTTCTCTATTGGAGAGGTGCATACCAAATCAAACTTTTTACCCCATTTTTTACTCAAATTTGAATAAGGGTTTAGGTTTCCATTGGAGATGATCTAAGAAAGCATTTTTCATTTTATGAGATACCTGAATATGGTCACACTCTTCCATGAAAAAACGAAGCCTCTCATTTATTTCTTCTCCTCGTAAAGCCTCAGAGAAGGCATCCCTTCCAATTCCATAACTCTCGAATTCCCCAATGTCCATTCCTAGTCCAGTTAATTCATACAAACTCCGGGGATGATAGTGGACTTTTGAAAAGTCTGTCCAATTTTGAACACCATCTTGTAGACATTCTACAATGTCCTTATCTTGAATTTCACCCTCAGAATCATTCTTCCCACCATTAACACCATTCTCCATCCCCAATCTTTTCTGTTCTTCCTCATATAAACTTTGCAAGAACAAGTTCTTCGTTCGACGTTCAGTTGCATGAGTGGAGATGTTACCAGTCCTGCACAGAGATCTAATCAATTGATATAAATGCTAAATCAAACGAAGGAAGAGAACTAAAATGACTGGATAGACAAATAAATTTCCAACCCTCAATAAGTACAACAGCAGCAGCAGCTATTGCTTCATTCTTGAGATCAAATTGTTAACTTAAACATTAAATTTGAAAAACATTGTTCAACTTAACTAGAAAAATAGTAAGGAACCCTTTTGTTTTAAGAACCTTAAAATTCAGATGATCAAGTGAATGTTTTCGTTTTCCTAATGCCAACTTCAAAATCTAATATCTAAAACACTAACGTAAGCAACATGTATGCTAGAATTTCTTGAAAACTTCTTTGAGCAGTTTTTTTAGTATTGAATCTGATACAGGATACTATTCGTAAAACCAGGCATAACCCATACAGCAGTGGCCTGAAGACACAACAAAATCTTATGCTTCGATCCAAGATGCATTAGATTCTGCCTTCTGAAAATAAACTCTACCTCAAACTGCTTCTCAATCTTTCAATTCAAAGGTACAGTTCTCGACATATTTCCATCAAGGCATTGTTAAAACTTAAAACAAGCATAATTAATTCACAAGGAGAGTGACACTTTTTCTAATCTATAAATGAGAAAATGTTCAGCACAGAACAGAATGGACAAATTTTCCTACAAATGTGACACCTTCATGCAGATCAATAACCAGAACTACTACTGAATAAGGTAACTCTATGCAGACCAATGACCAAAACAGACCCAACCTTAGCAGTTAGCTGGAATGTTTGTGGGTTTCTACCCACTTGAAAGGAATATTGTAGGTGCTACAAACTTAAATTGTGTGTACTGAAGGAAAAGTATTGGGGACGTTTTGTCCCAGGTAATAGAGAATGTCATTGATTGCCAACTTATATCAACTTGGCTAAGAGAGGTAAGCACATAGTTACCAGAATTTGCTATACCCCTAATAACCCACAATCCGGGTTCAACGATTCCAAAGGAGGTGAGTTCGCGATCCAAATCACCTAAATGTCCGACCCCAAATTATAATACTAACTCCAAATTGAATCACGTTAGAACATGTATCACAAACGAAGAATAAATATTTAACTATGTGTATATGGATGTATAATTATATATAACTTTAGATAATAAAAAATCTAGCACAAATACAAAATAAATAATACTATTATATGTAATTTCATGTGGTAGTGAAAGCATCTAGATAAGGATTCCAAAACAAATTGTAACCGAAAACACCGTACCAACTAAGTTTATCCCGTACCTAAGAAAGTGTCGTACCGTGTACCCGTACCCGCACCACATACCAAATCAACCCACGATCCAAGTAACATTATATAAGCACTATCATCAAGTTTCCAAAAAACAAATTTGTTTCTTGTCAGCCATCACAAGATAATCTCTCTAACACAAACTCGTTAACTGGAATCACATTGGGAAGTCAAAGAAAAGAAGTAACAACTTTGTAGGAACTAGATATTAGTACATGGTTCACACATGCGCTTATGCATGTAAGCATCCAATAACCCACACATACACTATCTCATAGAGCTCCTAAGGCACACTTCTCAAAAAAGAAACTAAAAGTTACACAACTACATCACAATAATTGGATGAAACATTGATGTTCACAACCTCCCCACACTACATAATAAATTATAATAGAAAGACACTTACTGTAAAACGCATTGCCATAATAAAAACATGTCTGAATCTTGCAACCTCCCATCATCCCCAAATCTAACGAATTAGGAAATATAATGCAAACAGTTCAATGTATTGGGCTGTCCAGATCTATTTGTGAATATTTTCATGATAAGTCAAATATACAAAACCTTGGAACATGTCACCTAGAAACTAAAATCAGTTTCAAAAAATATTGCAGTGAACCGTGCCATCCTATAGAAATGCTCATCCTTTTTTTTATGACGACAACTTTCCCAAGGTGCGGAATTTTTTAGATAATAGAATTGTGTATCACAAGTAGCCCAATGATAAAGCACCTAAATATAAAAAGATGAATACATGTCTCACCATGTGACAACATCAGATTGTACAGGTGGGATATCATTGTACAGTGTACCACGTGAACTCATGGATCCAAGAGAACCTGTGATGTCAAAAAATTGATAAATAGCGTTTTCCAAACGAAACCGGAATTATGGCAGCCACTTTTTAGGAGGCCTATTGTAGAATTGAAGGTCCTAGTAAGACATTTGAAAAGTTTTTCAATTGAAAATATCTATTGACTCATGTACTGGTACAACCTAGAAATTGGTAAAATTCAGAGGAATTACACAATATAAATACCATGCTACCTACAATTGTTCCAACAGGCCAAAGCAAAGTCATCTCATTTGTCAAGATACCAAAAGATCTCAAACACTCATTTTATCCCACTAAACATCAATGCCTCTTGGTTCTCCACCCACAAAAGAAACCCTTCAACTCATTCGAAAAAGAACCCCAAGAAGACCCACCAAAGGAGAGATCTGTTTCTCGTTTTTTATATTGTGCAGGATCTTGCACGCACATATGATATTGTTATTCCCTCATACCAACCACAACACAACATAATGAAACCATATAATTTTGGATGCCTGGACACTACATATGTATACATTTTTCTCTATGTTCAGAGAGGCAGAGGCGACTCATCTTTGCAAAAATGCTTTACTGGTTAAGCTCACCGGTTGTCTCCAGACGAGTTAGGGAAGGAAAATGCTAAACAAGTACACAATTGTATGGGATGATTTTCGTATAATCACTCAAATGGTAAAGGTGCGTCCCTAATCTTTAAATATCGTCTGGTTAATTAGCTGCAAAATTAGACAGAGGTATTGCCGGTGGAAGCCTGTCCGATGTCAATCAATAATCGAATAGACAAGTGTATAAACTAAAAAAATGATAAGAATTTGTGTGAGGTATGGAGCACTCCTGCATATGGGGTTTCACCCATATTTATAGAGAAAGAGAGATACTTACTGTACTCATTTTTTATTAGTGGAGTTGGTTAAATTTATTAGTGGAGCTAGTTAAAGGCTGATATTTCTTTTTTGGAATCTTGGCCCCTAGCGCTGCATGCCGGTTGATGCAATCTCTTTTTTCAGATGATGGGACTCATAACAAAATATTCCGTCAATAATTCAAATAAAATTCAAAAAATTAGAAATTAAATGTATATTATTCCGTTTATATAAAACACTAAACAGTATACACTTCTGAGATGGCCAAAAAATGAACCTGATTGGTGCCTGGTAATATGGAGAAGGTCATCAACCATGACCCCATAGGTCTCTCCGGAAGGAAGACCAAGGGACTTCTCTCAGACCCCAGATTAACATGGGAATTGGAAAGGTAACTAATTAATAGTAGCAGTAACTTTTAAGAGGCATGCCTATGATTTACATTCCCAAATTAGTTCTTCTTAATCCATGCAAACAATCACATTTTAAACCCCAAATTAGCATTAGGTGAAGAGTAGTCGGTAATATAAACTATTCTAGTTGTTTATGTGCCATGGTAAACCATATGGAATCCAAAGTTCTTGTAGATGAAAAGAGAGAGAAATGGATAAAGCACTATAGCAGTTCTCACAATATTTTGCTAGTCGGTGAGGGAGACTTCTCCTTTGCCGCAAGCTTAGCAGAAGCATTTGGATCTGCGTCAAATATGGTTGCCACCTCTCTTGACTCTAAAGGTATGGATACATGCACCATAGTTTCTTGGAGCATTCTTTGACGGTACTCAAAATTTTTTTCGCTCATTTGAACAAAAGTACTCTGGATAATATTTTTCATCATCGTTATGAATATGTTTTATCGTCGAAAATCATTCGATTACTTTGTGGGTACGTGTTGTCTAACTGAAAAACTTTTTCTCATGAATGCCAAACCAAAGTGACATTGGTGACAAAACATCCTACTGCAGTGGCGAACCTGAAGAAACTGGAGGATTATGGGTGCACCATTGTGCATGAAGTGGATGCCAACACCATGAGCCAACATCCTCTTCTCAAAGTGAAAGCATTTGACAGAATTGTATTTAATTTTCCTCATGCTGGTTTAAATTACTTCATGTGTGAACACAGCATGGTCCAAATTGAGTAAGTCTGAACCCATGATCATTTTTCTTTCCCAAGTACAATACTTCACTAAATCATAAGAATGGCCTTGGATAATAAGTCAATTTTTTTTTTATTTATTTTCAGGCTTCATCAGAATGTTGTTAAGGGATTTTTGATGAATGCACGTGATATGTTAACAGAGAATGGTCAAGTGCACGTGACTCATAAGACATCGTACCCGTTTACTTTGTGGGAAATAACAAAACTAGCAGAGGAGGGTGGGTTGCAGTTGGTGGAAGAAGTGCCTTTCACCAAATGGGATTATCCAGGGTACCATAATAAAAGAGCATATGGGTATAAAAAGCAACAGGGCATTCCCTGTCGGAGAATGCAGTACTTTCAAATTTGCCAAAGCCATAATGTCCACCAATCTTTCTATGGCTTAGTTATTCTAATCAATATCGCTTAAGTGATCATTATTTATTTATTTTTTAGGTTCAATGGTCAAAATATTCAGATCAACTTATGTGCACCTTGACTAATTCTTTCATCAATTCGATCAAAAACAGGTCATTCATGTCAGATCTAGAATATTCATGAAGAATAATTTTTTTATGGTTTAAGTTCAATGATTGTCAAAATTCGAATTCATGACGTATAGATTTATAATTCATCTTTATTATCATTTGAACTACTTTGAATTAGTATTCATTATTTACGAAGCTACGGATCCTTTATTAGAGTTTTGTTGGTGATCCACAATTACTCTGTTAGTGATTATGACTCGCCAAAACTATAGAACTTTCGGTGCAGTGACACTACAATACGGAAAAAAAAGAGTCTAAAGTGGTGGGAGGGGGGAGTAAAAAGGGGAGGTTTCTTTTGATTTTTTTTTACATAATTAACTGTTTTTGTTTGATTAATGTTCAGTTTTAATTGTTTATTAGAGTCACATAAATTCAATGAATTAGAAAAATAAATTAGATACGATGATTAGGTTCGATTATGATTACTATTGATGTACTTTTACGTCCTATACGATGGATTAGAAGGATAATGAAGTGAGACTAGGTAGACCAAAGTTGATGGTTAGACAATTACTACCAAAAATAAATAATTAAAACTTAGCTTTACCTTTTGAATAAATTAAGAAATAATTAAAGTTGACTTTTAAAGTTGATTTTGAATTGGTATGAACAATATTATAGGACTTAATTCATTGTAATCATTAGATAAATTGTTAGTTTTAAGTTTGGATCGATGATATCCATTGTAAATCCAACATGTTTAAACAATTAATTAGATCCTTAAATTAAATTAAAATTACATTTTTTAAACAATATTAGAAACTAACTTAACATATATACATGTCCTGTTTGCACGACAACAAAAAAACTGTTTTTCCAAAAAATTATAAAAGGTTCCAAATTTTAGCAACGAAAAAAATCATCACAAAAATCATTTTTTTGTTGTAATGTTGTTAACTCTAATTTTGATTATCTTTTGAAAGAAAATGTGCTTTCTAATGTGAGTCAAAGCTGTTGTTCACTCCTAGTTTAAGTAACTAGTAACTAGTTAACGACGTACGTAGATGATTTCATATCAAATGCAATGCTTGCTTTTGGAGTCCGAAAAACGGTTCAACATGATTCCAGCGTTTGTTTCGGCGAAATGTAATCTAGCTTTTGTATACTAATTACAATTTAATTGTATATTAATTACAATTTTTTTACGAAAAAATTAAATTTTTATTTTTGATTTTATTTCAATAAATGATACAATAGAATATGAATTTTAGTTGTAAAATTTAAAATATTATATATTATATATTTAATTGAAATTTTTTTTGTGTAAGTATAATATTTTAAAATTTAAAGGGTTTAAGTATTATATACTCACAAACTTTAGGAGATCTAAGTGTAATTTGTTAACGGATATATTACAATAAGGGTCTAAGTGTTACACACGTACAAATTTTAAGGGATCTGTATATAATATTTTAAATATCAAAGGATTTAAGTGACAAACTTCAAAAAATCTGAGTATAATTCCCTCTATAAAAGGTCATCAATCATGGCGCCATTAGCATGTCTGGATGGAATTTGGGTGAAGGATTGGATTGGTGTTGATGAAACTTTTATACATGGGTTTGATGAAATATACTTCGTGGTTTTGATGAAGCCCTTATGAATGGGCTTGAGGGAGTCTGAGTCTGTTTAAATATCGGGTCTGAGAAAGACATCTAAACATGAGCTATGACAATAAATTGAACTATTTTTTTAAACCCCCTCTATAGACCCACCCAAACCCTCGTAACAAATAGGCCCATAGGTCTCTCCAGAAGGAAGACCAAGGGACTTCTCTCAGACCCCAGATTAACATGAGAATTGGAAGTAACTAATTAATTGTAGCAGGGACTTTGAAGAGGCATGCCTATGATTTACATTCCTAATAGGAAAATGTTACATAATTTAAATGAAATTCAAAAATTAAAACCCAAATGAATATCATCCTTTAGATTAGTGGATTTCACTGAAAAAAATTGATGGGATCAATTCATCCAAGGGATGATATGCATTTGGATTATATTTCTTGAAATTTCATTTGAGTTTTGTAGCACTGCTCTTTCCAATATAGTTCATCTAAATCCATGCAAACAATCACATTTTAAACCCCAAATTAGCAGTAGGTGAAGAGTAGTCAGTAGTCAGTAGTATTCTAGTTGTTTATTTGCCATTAATGTAGACCAAATGGAATCCAAAGTTCTTGTAGATGACAGAGGAGAGAAATGTATAAAACACTATAGCAGTTCTCACAAGATTTTGCTAGTTGGTGAGGGAGATTTCTCCTTTGCCGCAAGGTTAGCAGAAGCATTTGGGCCTGCCTCAAATATGGTTGCCACCTCTCTTGATCTTGACTGTAAAGGTGTGGATACATGCACCATAGTTTCTTGGAGCATTCTTTGACAGTATTCAAAATTTTCTTTCCTCATTTGAACAAAAGTACTCTAGATAATATTTTTTATCATCGTTATGTATGTGTTTTATCATCAAAAATCATCCGATTACTTTGTGGGTATGTGTGGTCTAATTGGAAAATTTTTTCTCATGAATGCCAAACCAAAGTGACATTAGTGACAAAACATCATAGTGCGGTGGCAAACCCGAAGAAATTGGAGGATTATGGTGCATCATTGTGCATGAAGTGGATGCCAACACCATGAGCCATCACCCTCTTCTCAATGTGAAAGCATTTGACAGAATTGTATTTAATTGTCCTCATGCTGGTTTAAATTACTTCATGTAAGAACACAGCATGGTCCAAATTGAGTAAGTCTGAACCTATGATCATTTTTCTTTCCTAAGTACAATACTTCACTAAATCATAAGAATGGCCTTGCTTAAGTGAATTTTTTTTAATGTATTTTCAGGCTTCATCAGAATGTTATTAAGGCATTCTTGAAGAATGCACGTGATATGTTAACAGAGAGTGGTCAAATACACGTGACTCATAAGACATCGTACCCGTATACTATGTGGGAAATAACAAAACTAGCAGAGGAGGGTGGGTTGCAGTTAGTGGAAGAAGTGCCTTTCACGAAATGGGATTATCCAGCTATCAAAATAAAAAAGCATATGGGTATAAAAGCAATAGGACATTCCCTGTCGGAGAATGTAGTACTTTCAAATTTGCCAATGCCTTAATGTCCATCAATTTTTCTTGGCTTAGTTTATTCTAATTAGCGGTCAAGAGTATTTAGATTAACTTATGCACACTTCGATTAATTTTATCATTGATTTGCTCAAAAGTAGATTATCCATGATAGTATAGAGTATTTATAGGGAATAAATTTTTCACGTCTCAATTTACCGTTATTAATAATCATCATTTATGAGAACTTACAAATCCTTTATAAGAGTTTTTTTGTGATCCACAATTACACTTGTCAGTGATTATGACTCGCCGAAACTATAGAACTTTTGGTGCAATGACACTTAAATACGGAAAAAAAAAAAAGAAAAGCCTAAAGGGAAAAAAAGAGAGAGAGAGAGAGAGGATTCTTTTGAATTTTTTACAAAATTCACTGCTTTTTTTTGATTAATATTCAGTTTTAATTTTTCATTAGAATCACGTAAATTCAATGACATCAATGAATTAGAATAATAGATTAGATTACGACGATTAGCTTTTGATTATGATTAATATTGATGTAATTTTAAGTCTTATAT
>CAUOFW020009401.1:0-10584 GCA_963454935.2 Ilex paraguariensis
ATGACACCAGCAAAAGAACAATGGAAAGAGTCAAAGAGACAATTTTTTATTTTATTTTTTGTTATTCAGTTTGTTGCTGATATGATTTCATTTTAGTGACTTTATTTTATTTTTTAGGTTTAATGGTAACTAAAATTTTATTTCATATCTTTTAAATATTAACGCTCATACTTAATTTGCAGGCCTAATTTGAAAATTTAATAAATTAAGTCATTAGATTGGTAGTGAATACTATTTATATTCATAAGATCAGTTGCTATTTTTTTTACTAATCTAATAGTAAAAATTATTTTCAATAGTATTGTGTATTTCTGTTATAAAAAATTACACTTAGACTCCTGAACTATGCATTTCACTTAACATTGTCTCATTTCTTATTTACTTCTAATTTTTCATGAAAATAAGGCAAAAATGGCACTCCTTTATATAGAGAATGTGGTCTTTCTCTCTTTAGCTTGATAAAATTTTATTTTTATCCTGATTTATGTAAAAAATTAAACAAGAAATTAATTATGAATGATGTTAAACGTACGAAATAGCTCAAATTCTTAGAGGTGGTTTAGTGTTAAGCCTGATATTTAGTAATTTAAAAGTTGTAAGAGGCAAAAAATTAACGATACCTCCTACAGGAACGATGAATGGATATCTCTGATATTGGCTGAATTCTGAACTTGAGACTCTCAGTCTCCTTCCTGCAAAACGAACAAACTGTCCAAGATTGAAGTGCTTCAATCGAAGGCACTCTGATGCTTAAGTCAGTAATGAGACTGAAACGAATGGAGAAGACCAAGAGAGTTCAGCGTACCCTCACCTTGGAGTTTTCTGTTTTTTATAGATGGTCCTCCCCTTAGGGTTTCATGATTTTTTGATTCAAGGTGGCATACCTTCATTTAATTCAGCGATTCAGTTTGGGAAGTTGTTGATATTTCTCCAACAATTCCTCCTGACATCTACAATTTTGTTGATTCGTTCATTCAAAATGCAAAGGCTTATCTTTATCTTTATATCTTTTGTTCCAAACACCTCGGTCAAAATGAGAGTTGAGCACTTCTGATACTTGCCGAGCACATTGGTATGCTCGGTTTAATGAGAATCGAGCTCTTTCTTTACCTTGCCGAACACATTGGTCAGTTCGGCTAGACCCATTTGACTGAGTAGTTGATGTCCTCGTCACGTGCCTCGTCTTGTCATCCCACGTGGGCTCATTTAATGTCATAACACGTGTAGTAATGGGAGCTAACCCTTCATTTGCCCCCAAAAGTAACCCTATCGCATATGAGAGCCGAAAGCTCAATGAGACCGAGAGGCGCGGTCCAAGAGAAGGAGATGGCAGCAATAGTGCACTACTTGAGAACGTGGGGGCGGGTCACGATTCGTGGTCAAGACGGATAATGTGGCGACGAGTGACTTCCTGACCCAGAAGAAACTCACGCCAAAACAGGGACGATGGCAAGCAAGACAAACTTGCCAAGTTTGATTGATATGGTGCTAGAGGATAAGCTTGGACGGACCAACCAGGTCGCGGATGCCTTAAGTAGGAAGGCAGAGCTGGCGGCATTTAAGTGTGAGGCAGTGGCAGCCACCAGCAGGGTCACGAGTACCCTACTGCATCGTATTCGAGATGGGCTTGAAAAAGGACCCAAAGGCGAGAAGCCTTTTGCACCAAGCTAAGGAATGCAAAACTCGGCTTGGATCAAGGATGGGCTCTTGGTCACAAAAGGGAATCTCTTTTTTTGTCTTCCAAAACCTTTCTTTTTTCGGTATGCCGCTCCGCGAGCAAGGAGTGCCACGCACGAGCGGAGCGAAAACAAAGCAAGGGGAATTCTTCGATTTTTGGGGGGGAAATCCTTTGATTGCGTATTGAATATAGATCCATGTCTTTTTTGTTCCACTAGCTAGGACCAAATTCTCACATGTCCGTTTCGTTATTACAACCTTCTTTTTTGATGTCAAAGACCAGAAGCTACGCGAAAATTCTCATTGGATCTCGGTTGTTCTTAACAGCGATGGCTATTCATTTAAGTCTTCGGGTAGCACCACTAGATCTTCAACAAGGTGGAAATTCTCGTATTCTCTATGTACATGTTCCTGCGGCTCGGATGAGTATTCTTGTTTATATCGCTACGGCTATAAACACTTTCTTGTTCCTATTAACAAAACATCCCCTTTTTCTTCGCTCTTCCGGAACCGGTACAGAAATGGGTGCTTTTTCTACGTTGTTTACCTTAGTTACTGGGGGGTTTCGGGGAAGACCTATGTGGGGCACCTTTCGGGTGTGGGATGCGCGTTTAACCTCTGTATTCATCTCGTTCCTTATTTACCTGGGTGCACTGCGTTTTCAAAAGCTTCCTGTCGAACCGGCTTCTATTTCAATCCGTGCTGGACCGATCGATATACCAATAATCAAGTCTTCAGTCAACTGGTGGAATACATCGCATCAACCTGGGAGCATTAGCCGATCTGGTACATCAATACATGTTCCTATGCCCATTCCAATCTTGTCTAACTTTGCTAACTCCCCCTTCTCAACCCGTATCTTGTTCGTTCTGGAAACACGTCTTCCTATTCCATCTTTTCTCGAATCTCCTTTAACGGAAGAAATAGAAGCTCGAGAAGGAATACCAAAACCTAGTTCACTCGCTGAGTCTCTTTGCATCCATGGCTGAATGGTTAAAGCGCCCAACTGGGCAAATTCGTAGGTTCGATTCCTGCTGGATGCACTTGGAACGTTCAGTTCAATCGCTGCTCACGGAATTGTTACATATAGCTCGCCCTTATAGCTTATGGGGCACTTCAGTCGCTAGGGAAAGAAAAAGGATAGATGACTGAAAATCCCGCTTAGAGATCGCAATTATAGTCAGAGTAGGAGTTCCCATCCATCATCTCCGTCGAGGCCTCATTTTACCTGCCAATTAAGGTTGATCCGTCGGATTGAAACCTCCATTATCTTCGGCAACTAAGGACGAGATTACCATCGCATCGGCTTTGATGTCCCGAATGTTCTCTTTAATAAGGTCGCCTTGCTCATAAGTAAGCTCTTCACCGTATAGAACTTTTACCCGAAAAACTGGAGCACAGCTATATTTTCATCGCTTTCACTAGAACCAGAGTCATAGGGGCACTTTTTGTTTTTCCTTCCTTAAGCAATTCCGGTAATAAGGACGACCCCTATGTTTTTTCGTGGAGCGCAGAATTCTCCTTAATCGGCGAGAGTATATACAATCTATTCTACTGGCAAGAGCATGATTGAGGGCTTTATACTGTAGTCTCTAACTCTTCAATTGGTCATTGGCTCTACCCCCAGCCCCTTCATATTCCGTATCCTGCTGCTTCTTTGCTTGCTTTTCTCGATCAAGCATTCCTGTGCTTAGCAAAGAGGTAGTAGCATTTAGGGTGGCAAGAATATAGATTCTTTTCCGGATAAGCCGACGCAGCTCTTGCTTGCTGCCCAACATATAATTATGTGGTAGGGCCTGGTCAACTGCCCGGCCACCTCTTTAGCTCATCTCTTGTCAACGCTAGAACTTTTTCATAAATGATGCCATTCCCGACTCGCGAAGTGAAGCTCAATCTCTATTCATTAGTTCAGCGCTAAGATGTAGAACTGGATCCTATATGGGTCAAGTTCAATCTGGAATTCTCTTTTTTATATTGCAATCCTTCTTAGTGAAAAATGACTCTACAGATTATGTAAGGGAATGCACTATGGGGACTCAATAAAAGACATTATTTGAGACTTAGGAAATGAAACTTCCATTCAACTATAGTCGAGAGGAAATAAGTCTCAGCAGGCACTAAGGGGGAAGCTTAGAGACGGAATTCAAATATAAGAATAGAGGAGTACGTGGGGGGTGAAATAAACATAACTCTAGCAATATAGACCGGGCCTGCTTCCCATTCATTTATAAGGATGCTCTTCGGCTGGTCAATAGGGCACATCGCTTTCGCTTCTGTAATAGAGGCGCTGTAATAGGCGCGCTTGGCTAACGAATAAAAACCTTGGTCCGCTTTCATTGGTCTAGTCCGGTCATTGCTTATCTCTTTCTTCTCTATCGGTGAATTGGGGGAAAGAGTGCACCAATAAGGGGAGGTGAAAAAGCAAGAAATAGGGAAGTAGAATAGTTGGCACACGCTAGTCAATCCAGTACGTACGTCGCTTTCGTTCTTTCCATTCTTTCAAATAAATTCCTCTCTTCCGGTAATACGTCCTCCAGCCCTTCCTGCTCATCTGGAAACTCTCGCAAAGTCTCATCCCGCTTGGATAGCGAAGTAAGCAATCAAACAAACAAACAAACAAACAAACAAACAAAGGGCTGACATTAGCGAGCACTCATAGCGTCCTTGCTTTCTCGATATCAGTAATTAAGGATCTCTCCTCCTTCTGGTAGGTGCAAGCAATAAAAGGAATATAATTTCAATAATATCATTCCAATCAGTAAAGGAATAGTTCTTCCCTTAATGATATATCGAAATCTCTATTTTTTCATTCAAGGTTATGGAAGTTTAGTCAAGTCTTCTGTCAAGGTAGCATTTGCCTTCCCGGGAATCAATCCCTTTTGGAATCGGGTAAGGCAAATGCTATTAACTGGCAAGGGTCCAAGTCCAATAGCACTTCCTGTCTTTTCAAAAATCTCCCCCGTAGCAGCAGCGGCACTCGAGTTCTTAGTGCCAGGTGCAATAAGTACGCCATTTCCAAGCCTCCTTGTGAAGCGTGCGTCATCTCTTGTCTGAATTGAAGGCATCTCAATTATTACCTAAGGCCTTGGTTTAGTCTGATTTCACGCGAACTGTTAATGCGGCTGTGGCTGGTTGAGGTGCCGCTCTTCTTTCTGATGCGGGAGCCTCTTTTTCCGTAAGTGAGAGCACTAGCACCGCCCTTCCATTGAAGCTCTACTGGTACTATTCATCTATATATGGATCACTCCTGCTTTCTCCCCAATGGAATGATCTGGACCCTTGCGAAAGAAAGGACCTCTAAATTCGACGACCTTGACTGAAAAGCTCCCAATTAGGTCAGTAGCTGGCCGAGTAGCTGATAGACCAAATAAGCACAGTAGCTGTTTAGAGCCGAAGGCGCTCTATTTGGGATTCTATAGCCTACGCACTTGCCTTTAGGGGATCGAAGTTGGATGAATTTCCTGTGGTTCCTTCCATCGGCGTCATCGAACCACGTTAGCAATCCAGAAGAACTGGAAGCTCGAAACGACCGGTCAAAGGAATTGATCCGTTTAGTTCTGTTCTTCTCCTAGTTTTATAGCACACCCATGTAGAGGGTCCGACGCTAAGCGCGCTGCATCTCCTGTCTAAGTGAAGAATATCTTGTCCAAGTCCTTCCAGCTTGCATCCTTCTTCTGCCATTGGGAATGGAACATCTCTCAACTTGTAAGTGGTAGAAATGAAGGACTCTGTTGCATTGGTTGATTAAAGAATCCTCTCAGAAGCCCGTGTATATTAGTCTTAGTCAAAGATGTGACTTTCACAGGTCCGATTGCTCTTTGCCGTCAAATGGAAAGTGAGCTCATAGGGCTTTTCTGGTACTCTGCGGAAGATGCGTGAATTGGCCTGTTTTTTCCCTTTCAGTATGCGCGAGTTGCAGGGCTTCAAGCTGCTTTGACATATCGGGTGCAGGATATCCATAAGATTCAATACCTTTCCGGCTATAGGGAAGGGCGGATGGTTGTTCGGTTGGTTAATACCTTAAGTAGGAATCAGAAAGAAGCTAGCTACTGCCTAAGTCCATCAAATGCTGGCCGACTGCTTCCCTTGATGGATCTTATTCCCGCATTCCCGTTGAAGCATCAGTTGATCCTGGCCGGTTGGTTATGGATTAAAGGATGGTAGGAATCAAGAGCGGATAAGATTCTCGCCAATTTCAAGGCTTGAGGTGGAAGTCAATCAAATGCAGGCAACGAAGAATCCATCGAGGAATCTCAACTCCTTGGTTCGGAAGCAGCATCGGTGGGAAATTGAATCCTACTATTGATTTGATTGAACTGGTCGGATGCTTCCCTGTAGGAATCAGAAACCTGGGGGGACAGAAGGGAAAGAAAGATAGGCAACTTACTTATGTCTGCTCCCGTCTTGTCGCCTCCTATTACTGGTGGGCCACTCCTGCTTTTCGTGTTCACCACCGACGACTTGGGACGTTATGGCAAAAGACGATGACTCTTAGAAGGAAAGAGAAGGCCATTGACTACCTCAGACCTTGCTCGCAAAGACTATCCACCTTCAGCATTTGGTACTGAGGAGAGCCAGCCATTAAGCACAGACCCAAGCTAAGCAAGAGATGGAAAAAGCACACTTTGATTTACCTTTCTGGGATAAATAAGATCAGAAGGGAGATCAAAGCCCGAAAGCACCTAGTGAGTTCAGTGGAAAACCAACTCTATTTGGTTGAACCAGAGAAAAGAGCAGGTAGCGCATGATCTGAATGATCAAGCAATGAAATCCTCCTTTGTCGACCTGAAGCTGAAGTGAAGGAGGAAATGGAGCTGGAAATCATCCTGGCTTTTGTGAATCAGTTGTAGTTGCGTCCTTACTTGATCCCATCTTTGTTAGAAGAGACTCTGCTCAGGTTTGGAACCCGTTTTCGAAGCTGGCTGCAAAGCCCTTACTAGACTAGACTAGATAGGGGTAGCGGCATATCGTACTAGATCCGTAACCTATAGCATCATTAATAGAGCTAGCGGCAGATTCTTTAGCACTCGTACCTTCATTATGGATTAACTAGCACGAGTAGCGGCTTCAGTAGCTTATCCGGGGTACCTCCTGTAGTGGGGGAGGCAAAGCACCAGTGGTAGCATCAGTACCGGCATAGCCTTTTTTTTTACAAGAAAGAAAGGACAGGTACTGAACTAGTAGATACGGTTGAGTCAGTTGTTGATCCAAAAGCGGTAGAAATGGTAGTAGCATACCTTCCATATCAAGAGCTAGAGACAAGTGCCCTGTACAATAGACCCAGTAGATCCAGTTGATTATGCTCGCGCTCATGATAGGGCTTCAGTTTATGGTTGGGATCAAATCAATTACTGTTGGAGGTGACTCTAGTGACGAATTGATCTGTACGCTCAATCGCTGCTAAGGGCTCGCTGTATTCTTCAAAGTTAGTTGTCAAAGCAAAGCAAAGCAAAGAAAGAAAGTGGGTTGTTCGAAGGGGATCTACAAGCTGGATGAGTTCAGAATCCAGCGAAGTCAGGTTCGGAATGGAAGTCTATATAATATAAATAGGCTAGCTCGCCCGACCATAAAGAACAACGCTCGCCAGGCGTGTAACAAGACTAGGCTTTTGACAAGAGGCCTCAGCCTCAATCTATATGGTGAAAAGGTCTTGCTGAAAAGCTCTTCGAGGTAAGTGAAGCGTGACCACCTGCACTCCATCTATTGGCTTGTACAAAGACCTAAGGAACCGAACCCCCTTATAGAGGCTCACCTATGACGGGGTTGATAAGATCGGCCAGCTAAACCAAATATCCGAATGGTTCCCATTTAGCGATTTTTTTAAAACAGATCTCCTTCAGGGGTTCAGTGAGTTCAGCTATCACAAATTTATCTTCTTTGGGTTGGGCGTACGAGACTTGGTTGATCCGGATTCTCTTCCATCCATTCCATTCCATTCCATTCCATTCCATTTCTTACCTTCCTTTTAGGCTGCGTCTGGAACTAAATAGGATAGGTAATCGATGAAAGATTTTGCCCTCGTTTAACCAAGCCCTCTTTCTTTCGGGAGGGGCTTCAAAGCGCCTTTGGTTAAGTCCTTTCCAAACAAAGGATCAGCTACGAGACCCGTCTTTGCTTAGGCAAAGTATGAGATCGCTGCTTCGGCCGATCAACTCTCACCTTTATCTCATCGGCGGGTGGATCAAGGCATTGAAAGACATTGTTTTCTCAATCCAATGACAACGATGATTACCTATGCATGATCTGAGGTCTTCCCTTTCCCTTAGTAAGTTGAACAAAAGAAACTGAATCTTTCATTCAGAAATCCTATCAGTTGGCCTTCTTTTGGCAAATTTAGAAGATTGATGTCACCAGTTGGTAAAAGCACTCATCCTAAACGTTCTTTGTTGACACCGGTGTCATCATCGTGGTTAATGACAAACCGATCATTGCTTAAGAGACGATTCCACCCACTTTTAGTTATATCAACAGGGGATCCCCTTAGTCGCGGTTGGGCACTCAGTACTGGGCACAACCAAACTCAGGCCATTATTCTATGGACTGCGCTCCTGGGTTAGTAAACCTCCTATGTCTGACCCAATTGCCATATAGCAGACCCATGAGCGTCGGCTGGTGGATCCCTTTAGTAGATCCTCTAATCAATTCCCAGTAGTCAATGCATCTTTGCCACTAACCCTGGAGCGCTACGGAGGCCTGTTACCACCCTTGGGAACCCCACCAGGAGCACCAGAGCCACAACGAGTCACCACACGACCAGCATGGCGCCCTTTTTTGCGCTCCTGACTAAGCGAGACTCATAAAAAGAGCTGCTTTATACATCTATTAGATCAAAAAGATCCAGGACATGACCTGTGCCTCAGTCCACGCCAATGTTTTTTTGTCATCCATGTACGACTTCAATACGACAGCACAGCCACCATATTACACACCAGTCCATCAGCAACTACACTTAAGGCCAGGCACCGGATTTGTTATAGCGCCACATGCCTATGATTTAAAAGGCTTTTTTTCCACGACAGGCCCGGGCATCAATCCAGTCAGCTTCACCAGAAGTAGGTTTCCAGACGGTCAGGCAGCCTACAACACATGCACGTTTTGGACACCAACACAGGAGGCTAGGCAGCAACCAAGGCGTGACCTAAGTGAATTCAGCTAGAGGCAAGCGTCAGCGAAGACTTTCCTCGAAAGATTTTTGAGTTTTGATGAACAGAACAGCCATTCATCCTTTCATCTGCTCCTGACGTCGCAGGGCTCTGATATAGTTTTGTTGAAAAGAACAGCAACTCATTGACTTTGCTCCGGTAGTCGCAAGGCGCATTAGATCGAGTTCCCGAAGCGCACCTGTTATATATAAAAACTCCTTACTAAGCAAGACGACTCCATCTCCTGACAGATGAGATTGGACTCAAGCCAAACAAAGGAAAGAAGTCACCACATTCTTACTTATTTTACGAAATAAGAAGAAAAACAAGATGAGATTTTCAGCAAGTGACTTGCTGAAAATCTCATCTTGTTTTTCTTCTTATTTCGTAAAATAAGTAAGAATGTGGTGACTTCTTTCCTTTGTTTGGCTTGAGTCCAATCTCATCTGTCAGGAGATGGAGTCGTCTTGCTTAGTAAGGAGTTTTTATATATAACAGGTGCGCTTCGGGAACTCGATCTAATGCGCCTTGCGACTACCGGAGCAAAGTCAATGAGTTGCTGTTCTTTTCAACAAAACTATATCAGAGCCCTGCGACGTCAGGAGCAGATGAAAGGATGAATGGCTGTTCTGTTCATCAAAACTCAAAAATCTTTCGAGGAAAGTCTTCGCTGACGCTTGCCTCTAGCTGAATTCACTTAGGTCACGCCTTGGTTGCTGCCTAGCCTCCTGTGTTGGTGTCCAAAACGTGCATGTGTTGTAGGCTGCCTGACCGTCTGGAAACCTACTTCTGGTGAAGCTGACTGGATTGATGCCCGGGCCTGTCGTGGAAAAAAAGCCTTTTAAATCATAGGCATGTGGCGCTATAACAAATCCGGTGCCTGGCCTTAAGTGTAGTTGCTGATGGACTGGTGTGTAATATGGTGGCTGTGCTGTCGTATTGAAGTCGTACATGGATGACAAAAAAACATTGGCGTGGACTGAGGCACAGGTCATGTCCTGGATCTTTTTGATCTAATAGATGTATAAAGCAGCTCTTTTTATGAGTCTCGCTTAGTCAGGAGCGCAAAAAAGGGCGCCATGCTGGTCGTGTGGTGACTCGTTGTGGCTCTGGTGCTCCTGGTGGGGTTCCCAAGGGTGGTAACAGGCCTCCGTAGCGCTCCAGGGTTAGTGGCAAAGATGCATTGACTACTGGGAATTGATTAGAGGATCTACTAAAGGGATCCACCAGCCGACGCTCATGGGTCTGCTATATGGCAATTGGGTCAGACATAGGAGGTTTACTAACCCAGGAGCGCAGTCCATAGAATAATGGCCTGAGTTTGGTTGTGCCCAGTACTGAGTGCCCAACCGCGACTAAGGGGATCCCCTGTTGATATAACTAAAAGTGGGTGGAATCGTCTCTTAAGCAATGATCGGTTTGTCATTAACCACGATGATGACACCGGTGTCAACAAAGAACGTTTAGGATGAGTGCTTTTACCAACTGGTGACATCAATCTTCTAAATTTGCCAAAAGAAGGCCAACTGATAGGATTTCTGAATGAAAGATTCAGTTTCTTTTGTTCAACTTACTAAGGGAAAGGGAAGACCTCAGATCATGCATAGGTAATCATCGTTGTCATTGGATTGAGAAAACAATGTCTTTCAATGCCTTGATCCACCCGCCGATGAGATAAAGGTGAGAGTTGATCGGCCGAAGCAGCGATCTCATACTTTGCCTAAGCAAAGACGGTCTCGTAGCTGATCCTTTGTTTGGAAAGGAC
>CAUOFW020009402.1:0-30796 GCA_963454935.2 Ilex paraguariensis
AGATTACATATAGGTCTAGATATTGAACTAAAATTTTTAATAAATCTTCTATAAATCTTGCATGACCTAGAAAAGAGCGAACATCTTTTATAGTTTTAGGTGGAGGAAGATTGTCTATCAAATCATTTTTAGACTTATCAACTTTAATTCCTTGTTTAGAAACTACAAGACCTAAACAATACCTTGTGTAACCATGAAATGACATTTTTCTCAATTCAAAACAAGGTTTGTTTCTTCACAACGAATAAGAACTTTTTCAAGATTTTCTAGACATAAGTCAAATGAATCATTATATACTGAAAAATCATCCATTAAAACTTCTAAATATCATTCCCCCATATCACTGAAGATACTTAACATGCAACGCTGAAAGGTAACTGGAGCATTACATAACCCAAAAGACATCCTTTTATAAGCAAAAGTACCAAAATGACATGTAAATATAATTTTTTCTTGATCATCTATTGCAATTTCAATCTGATTGTAACCAAATATCCATCTAAAAAATAATAATATGCATGCATAGTTATTCTTTCTAAAACTTGATCTAGAAAAGGCAATAAAAATGATCTTTATGGTGAGGAAATTTTGCTTTCGATAGTCAATACACACACGTCATCCAGTGACTAAGAACACATAGGGACTAATTGATTTTCTTGATTTTTTATTACAGTGACACCAGACTCCTTAGGGACTACCTCTGTAGGACTGACCCATTTATTATTAGATATAGAATAGATAATATTAGCATCTAGTAATTTTAGTACTTCAGCANCTTATTAATCTATTGCTATTTACATTTATGTACTATTCCAAAATTATACATTATTGGTTCACTCTTATTCAAAATCAGAGTCTTCTAAATCAACAAAACCAGTGACACGGTTAACTTCACTTCTCACGTATCTTGACAACATAGGAGTGGAATAGGATGGCGTCTTAGGATATTCCTTACTCTGCCCACACCTAATCTACTGAAGACCANTGACAACATAGGAGTGGAATAGGATGGCGTCTTAGGATATTCCTTACTCTGCCCACACCTAATCTACTGAAGACCATCTAATGCTTGACTTGAAATTGGTTCCGCACACTGATTATATTGTCTCAAATGCATTGTACGACCACATCTTACACAACCATCGAGACGATTTGCTCGTTGGCGTTCATCAAATGTACTTTTTCCACACAGGGGTCTAGCTTGACTTTCAATTTTTTTTTAAATTTCTATAACAAATCTAGCTTTTTGCATGATCAACGAATGTATATCTTTTGGAGAATGGCGCAGTAAAATTAAACTTAACCAAAATAGTTTCTCGTCCATTGTCAATTATTCTCGAAAATTTTTGAAAACAACTTAAAAATTATTGAAAATTGACTCACTCTCCGGTTCTTTAACATCTACCAGTCACAAAGACAAACAAATTTATAAAAACATAACATCAATTAATTTCCTCCCCCCAACCAAAATTAAACATTATCTTGAATATATAAAATATTGAAAATAAAGATATGCTAATCAAGTGTGGAAGTAAGAAATAGTTATAACAAACACCAAACAATTATTACTAATTAAACAATATATATTTTATTTTCAGAGCACCTAAGATGGATCAAAAAGTTGTACAGAAGTTACATCTTGAGTGAATCCATCATAATAAGGTTTAAGTCATTGACCATTTACTTTAAAAACATTTAACGGATTCTTANTGTACAGAAGTTACATCTTGAGTGAATCCATCATAATAAGGTTTAAGTCATTGACCGTTTACTTTAAAAACATTTAACGGATTCTTAATTTCAATTGCCCCATAGTCAAAAACTTGCTTGACAATATAAGGAAATAGATCTTAATTTTTCAGGAAGTAGACGTAGTTTGGAACTANATTTACTTTAAAAACATTTAACGGATTCTTAATTTCAATTGCCCCATAGTCAAAAACTTGCTTGACAATATAAGGATCTGTCCATCTAGATCTTAATTTTTCAGGAAATAGACGTAGTTTGGAACANGTTTACTTTAAAAACATTTAACGGATTCTTAATTTCAATTGCCCCATAGTCAAAAACTTGCTTGACAATATAAGGAAATAGATCTTAATTTTTCAGGAAGTAGACGTAGTTTGGAACTATATAACAGAACTTTCTGATAGGATTCAAAAGATTTTCACATGATATTTTTATAATGAAAAGTTTTAGTTCTTGATTTAGTAATATTTGCATTTTCATATGCTTTATTTCTTAACTCTTTCAATTTCATTAATTTGAAGTTTACGAGCTACTCCATCTTTATCCATATCAAAATTCATTATTTTTGATTGCCCAATATGCTCGATGTTCTAATTCTACAGGCAAGTGACATGGTTTACCATAAACTAATTGATAAGGAGACATTCATAAAATAATNTAATTCTACAGGCAAGTGACATGGTTTACCATAAACTAATTGATAAGGAGACATTCCTAAAATAATTTTATATGCAGTACGGTAAGCCCAAAGTGCATCAGTCAATCTTAAGGACCAATCTTTACGATATGAATTCATTTNTCTACAGGCAAGTGACATGGTTTACCATAAACTAATTGATAAGGAGACATTCATAAAATAATTTTATATGCAGTACGGTAAGCCCAAAGCGCATCAGTCAATCTTAAAGACCAATCTTTACGATATGAATTCATTTTTTTTTCTAAAATATATTTTATCTCTCTATTAGCTAATTCAGCTTGTCCACTTGTTTGAGGATGATACGGAGTGGATATTTTATGTGAAATCGAGTATTTTTGAATTAAGATTTTTGAAAAATTTATTACAAAAATGTGATCCACCATCACTGATAATGGTTCGAGGAATTTCAAATATAGATAAAATATTTTGTTTAAAAAATTGACCATTGTTCGGTGATCATAGTCAACTGCAACCAATATGTANTGAAAAATTTATTACAAAAATGTGATCCACCATCACTGATAATGGTTCGAGGAATTCCAAATATAGATAAAATATTTCGTTTAAAAAATTGACCATTGTTCGGTGATCATAGTCAACTGCAACCAAAATGCACAGATAACCAAAGGATGGACAAAATGGACCCATGAAATTGATACCCTAACAATCGAAAATTTCAACAATTAAAATAGGGTTTAANGTTTAAAAAATTGACCATTGTTCGGTGATCATAGTCAACTGCAACCAATATGTACAGATAACCAAAGGATGGACAAAATGGACCCATGAAATTGATACCCTAACAATCGAAAATTTCAACAATTAAAATAGGGTTTAAAGACATCATATTCCTTTTTGAAATGTNGGTGATCATAGTCAACTGCAACCAAAATGTACAGATAACCAAAGGATGGACAAAATGGACCCATGAAATTGATACCCTAACAATCGAAAATTTCAACAATTAAAATAGGGTTTAAAGACATCATATTCCCTTTTAAAATGTTTCTCATTCTTTGACATCTGTCACAATTTAAACAAAAGATATGTACATCTTTAAAAAGAGTTTGCCAATCAAATCCACTCTAAAAAATTTTTGCAGCAATTTTCTTTGAAACAAAATAGCCTTCGCAAGCTTTAGAATGACAAAACAAAATTACCTGATCTATTTCATGATTAGGTATACAACGTCTTATTATTTGATCTTTATAATATTTAAACAAATAAGGATCTTCCCAGAAAAAATTACATACCTCACTTAGCAACTTTTTTTCTATCAAACCAGGTATAATGCGAAGGAATAGTACTAGTGGCTAAATAATTGGCTNTTGCCAATCAAATCCACTCTAAAAAATTTTTGCAGCAATTTTCTTTGAAACAAAATGACCTCCGCAAGCTTTAGAATGACAAAACAAAATTACCTGATCTATTTCATGATTAGGTACACAACGTCTTATTATTTAATCTTTATAATATTTAAACAAATAAGGATCTTCCCAGAAAAAATTACATACCTCACTTAGCAACTTTTTTATATCAAACCAGGTATAATGCGAAGGAATAGTACTAGTGGCTAAATAATTGGCTATATCTACATACCATGGGACTTCTGTTATAGCAAACAGTTGTTCACCTGGAAAGGTTTTTCTAATTGGAATTGATTTTTCTTTTATATCATAATTTAACATTTGATAAGTGATCTGCTACTACAATTTCAACTCCTTTCTTATCCTTAATGATAAGATCTAATTCTTGAGGTAACAATATCCATCATAGGAGACGTGGTTTAGCATCTTTCTTAGTAAGTAAATATTTTAAGGCTGCATGATCTGNGAGGTAACAATATCCATCATAGGAGACGTGGTTTAGCATCTTTCTTAGTAAGTAAATATTTTAAAGCTGCATGATCTGTAAATACAACAATTGATGATCCAACTAGATATGAACAAAATTTATCTAATGCAAACACAATAGCAAGTAGTTCTTTTTATGTAGTTGAATAGTTCATTTGTGTATTATTTAAAGTTTTGCTTGCATAGTAAATTACATATGATTTTTTATCTTTTCTTTGATCTAATACAGCTTCTACTACATAATCACTTGTATCACACATTAATTCAAAAGGTAAAGAACAATCAAGAGGTTGCATAATAGGTGCAGAAGAAAGCATGTGTTTTTTAATTTATCAAATGCTAATTGACATGCTTCATTCCAGTCAAATATCTTGACATAAAAGATTGCATTTAGGTCTAGCTATTGAACTAAAGTTTTTTTATAAATCTTATATAAAATCCTGCATGACATAGAAAAGAACGAACATCTTTTACAGTTTTCGGAGGAGGAAGATTAGTTATCAAATCTATTTTAAATTTATCAACTTTGATTCCTTTTTCAAATACTACATAACCTAAACAATACCTTGTGTAACCATAAAATGATATTTTTTCCAATTTAAAACAAGGTTTTTTTCTTCACATCGAATAAGTACTTTTTCAAGATTTTCTAAACATGAATGAAATGAATCACTATATACTGAAAAATCACCCATAAAAACTTCTAGATATCGTTTTACCATATCACTAAATATACTTAACATGCAACGCTGAAAAATAGTTGGAGCATTACATAATCCAAAAGACATTCTTTTATAAGCAAAAGTACTAAAAGGACATGTAAATGTAGTTTTTTCTTGGTCATCTATTGTAATTTCAATTTAACCAGAATATCCTTCTAAAAAATAATAACATGCATGACTCGCTATTCTTTCTAAAACTNACTAAAAGGACATGTAAATGTAGTTTTTTCTTGGTCATCTATTGTAATTTCAATTTGATTATAACCAGAATATCCTTCTAAAAAATAATAACATGCATGACTCGCTATTCTTTCTAAAACTTGTTCAAGAAAAGGCAATGGAAGTGATCTTTTCTGGCGAGGGAATTTAGCTTTCAATAGTAAATACATACATGACATCCTATGACTATACGCATTGGGACTAATTCATTTTCTTGATTTTTTATTATAGTAATACCAGAATTTTGAGGAACTACTTGTGTAGAACTAACTCATTTACTATTAGATGTAGGATAAATAATATTAGCATCTAACAGTTTAAGTACTTCATTGCGAACAACCTCTTTTAGGTGTGAGTTTAATCTTCTTTGCATTTGACAAGATGGTTTAACNCCAGAATTTTGAGGAACTACTTGTGTAGAACTAACTCATTTACTATTAGATGTAGGATAAATAATATTAGCATCTAACAGTTTAAGTACTTCATTGCGAACTACCTCTTTTAGGTGTGAGTTTAATCTTCTTTGCATTTGACAAGATGGTTTAGCATCTTCTTCTAAATATATACAATGAGTACATAGAAATGGACTTATACCTTTTATATCTACTATTGTCCAACCAATAACACTTTGGTGATCTTTCAAAACTTTTGTCAACTCTTTTTCTTGAATTTTAGATAATTTTAATGATATTATTACTGGATAGATTTAATCTTCCCCCAAAAAGACATATTTTAAGTTAGTTGGGAGAGGTTTTAATTCTGGCTTAAAAACTTCGACATTGGATTCTACAGACTTTGGTAACAATTTTTCACATTGTGGATTTCTTGTTGTTATATCTTCAGATTCAGTATCAGGTATAGACTCTAATGTATATAACTCCTTTTCCATAAAAATATTTTCAAATAAACTCTGAGTGAACAACTCAACACAATTTATGTTATGCACTTCATCTTCTTCTTTAAGTTGTTTTGCAATGTTAAAAACATTTAATTCCAAGGTCATGTTTTCAAATAAAAGTTTCATGACTCCATTTCTACTATTAATCAATGCACTTGACATGGCTAGGAATGGTCGACCTTGTAAAACTCGNGTTTTGCAATGTTAAAAATATTTAATTCCAAAGTCATGTTTCCAAATGAAAGTTTTATAACTCCATTCCTACAATTTATCAATACATTTGATGTAGCTAGGAATGGTCAACCCAAAAATAACAGGTATGTATGCAAATGCATGAAAAATTAGTTGTGTATCTAAAACAATAAAATCTACTGGAAAATAGAATTGATCAACTTGGACAAGAACATCCTCCACAATTCCTTGTGGAGTTTTTATCGATCGGTCTGCTAATTGTAGTGTAACATTGGTAGGTTTCAACTCACCCAACCCTCGTTGTGTATATACTAAATATGGCATTAAATCAACACTAGCTACAAGATCTAGCAAAGCTTGTTCAATTCAGAAATTTCCAATAATACATGTGACTATAGGACTTCCCTGATCTTTGTACTTAAGAAGAGTGTTATGCAGTATTATAGCACTAACTTGTTCAGTTAGAAATATTTTCTTTTGTACATTGATTTTTCTTTTAACTGTGCAAGATCTTTCAAAAACTAGGCGTAAGCTGGAACTTGTCTAATTGCATCCAAAAAAGGAATATTAATTTTCACTTGTTTAAACAGCTCAAGAATTTTAGAATGATCTTTTACAGATGAGGACTTCTTGACCCTTTGAGGAAACGGTAATGAAATAGGAGACGAATGATCTTTCTCATTTTGTATTTCTGGTTGCTTTTCAGCCGAAGGTTCAAGTTCAAGTGGTTCATTCATAGGAATTGACTTACGTATTTTTTTAGAAATCTTAGGTTTAATGGTCTTTTCAATCACCTTACCACTTCTCAGTGTTGTGATTGCTTGTACTTGACTTGGAGAAGCATTAGATGACACAACATTAACCTTATTTTGACTTTGTGGAGGTGTATGTTTAGATGAAAACTTTTCCTTTTCTGACGTACTCAAGGACTAGGTCAACATAGCAAGATGTGTGATGCCTCAAAATCTGGGAGTCCTTCATCAACTGTTGACCACCCATCAACCCGTAGAAGTACCATGATTGTCACACAATCCGACATCACGTCAATAGCATCCCCTTAACCTGGATCACAAAAAAGCATGCAGTTTGGGTAGAGTATCCCATGTACCGAACTGTGATGCCCCTAAAACTAGGGGTCCTTTTTCAACCGTTGACCACCCATCAAACAGCGAAAGTACCCATGATCATCGCACAACCCGACGTCACGTCAATAACATCCCCCTTAATCGGGATTATAACTCACACGTGTAACCCGTGTACATTTTATCATTTAATCAAATCGTGGTCCAATGTACCACATTTCATACTCCATTATTGTCCATTTATATCCTTGGAAATAAAGAACCCAAAGCCCAAAAACTTGGCAAAACCATTTTAAAATTTCAGATTTTTGGAAGGCCTACCGGTATGGCATACCGGTAGGGTGAGCTTACTGGAAAATTCCTACCAGTAGGGTTAGTCTACTAGAAAATTCCTACTGGTGGGGTATACCGGTAGGGTTTGCCTACTGGAAAATTCCTACCGGTAGGATCTGCCTACTGGACAAAGTTATATCGGTAGGCTGTACCGGTAGGCTTTGTCCAGTTTTGCCTGTTTCACCTGTTTTCAATTTCCAGTCTATTTCAAAACATATTAACTCCATCCAACACATGTATATGAAGAATTTCATATTACATTAGATTCATTCCAACTCTTTTACATTCAATTCAATGAATTTACATATCAAAAACAAAGTTTTCATAAATATTTACAAATACTCAAAATAAAGCCACATCCCGGCTTTCTTCATCCTTGAGATCCCATGTGAAGGCCTTCCTCTAGCGTGTATCCAGCACCTGAAATATTTTTCCATATAGGGTGAGTCACGCCCAGTAGAGTATTTCATACAGAGGCTACTCTCCAACCTAAGTGCATATGAAATGTTCATGCAACATTTAACAAGCTACAACCGTTCCAATCAAGATCAAGGAAGACAATGACGGAATCTAACACATCATGCCATAATATGAGATGACACTCACTCATGCGACTCTACCCGAGCCTTTTCTGGCTCTTTTCACCCATACAATTCTATGAGTATACAATCGGTCTTTCCAAGCCCCCGCCATTAGCGTTACACACCCAATGACTCTTTTAAATAAAAATTTATGGGTCTTTCTTAGGGTGGGTATTTATGGACTTACACCAACGGTACCTAACCGACATAGAATTTATGGACTTCCACCAACAGTTCCGCTTACACCGACACACTTTATGGGCTCTTACACCAATGGAGTGTGTATCCGATCACCAGGTCTCTCACCCGAGGGATAGTCTAGCCCTTCTTGCTAACCCTGACCCAATTCTTTCTCCATAAAACCATGCGACTCAGTCAAATCTTTGATCCAACCTTTTCGAGCCCACCCATCATCCACCTATGTGGTGTTTGATATCAACCATGCACACACACACACTCACACTCATGGCTATGGATGCGGTTCCTCCGTGCAAATGCAATGTAGTGCGCCATTGCTATATCAATGTCATGCCCATATGTAATGAATGCCACATGAGCAAAATTTATCACATATATACATATTCCATGGCCAATTATATCATATGCATATAATCACCAAAATTTATCACAATGTTAACATATCAATAAACATACATCAACATTTTATTTCCAACAACATATCCCAAGCATGTTATTACATAAATATGCCAATAACTTACTTCATTCACAAAGGCATAACATAAACACATAGCATGCCCACATAATATCATATTTCATAGAATCAGACAAATAATTTCCATATACTAATTCCCACCTTTTTCAAGAAATTACTTTGAGTAATTTCTACATGCCCATTATAGGATAGGATTTACTCTACGCCTTTCCAATGCCCATTTCATCAATTTCACCACAATAGCCAAGTGATATATATAACTCTATCAACCTACCCATTTCATTTAACATCCTAGGTTGTAAAATAACCACAGTAAGAAGGAACATACCTTTTGAAGCATAAAACGACGTCAAGAAGCTCCAAGAACCCAAAGCAAGCTTGAATCCTCACTTTCCCAAAATTCTGTCCTTGGAACCTTTAGTGAAACCGGTCATTTTGTGTGTGATCGTGTAGCCCTCGACGAGAGGAACAACTTTTCCTCTTGACTCGAGTTGATTCGAGCAAAGCTTGGCCCTAGATCGCAAGGAGAGCTTGAGAAACCCTTGTTTCTCCCTCTTTCTCTCTCTCTTTTTCTATCGTTCAACCGGCTGAGCACAAGGGGGGAAAATCATATTTTTCCCCTATTTATAGCCTTAGAATACTTGGCCCACAATGCATCGAACGATCCTCTTTGTCCCGATTTCGTTTTCGCCCCGAAACGATTAAATTTCGCCCTGGTTCAAGTTCAAAATATTTTTATTTTAACTTGCCTCAATTTATTTTTCAAATTTCAAAAGTTTATTAAAAATTCTATTTTTGAGTCATCCGAGACTTGACCATCTCGTAAAACGCAAAAAATATGACTGTCATGAAATTCGACAAAAATTGACGGATTAGCTAGATTTCGCAAAATGAATCCAACGGTGAGATCCGTTTCGTCTAAAAAATTTTAAGTTTACAACCCGTACCATAGTGTCAAATTACCATTTTACCCCTTTTCTAAAAAGCTCAAATTTACCTGAGTTTTACATTCTTCCCCCCTTAAAAGATTTTTGTTCCCTAAATTCACACATATATACATACTTAACCGCATGCATATGCAACATTAATATTATACTTAAAATCATAGAAATGTACCTCCATCCTCGAAGAGGAATAGATAATTGATACGTATGATATCCTTAGGCTCCCATGTCGCCTTCTCCACACCTTTGTGCGGCCACAACACCTTCACTAGCCTTACGGTCCTACCTCACAAAATCTACTCCCGGCTATCCATGATATGTACCGATCCCTCCTCGAAGGTCCCATCTGCATCAATAATTTAACTCTCCCCAATCCACCACATGTGTCGGATCTGGAGTATCCTTCCGGAGGATAGAGACATGGAACACCGCGTGAACACCAAATAAATTTGGCGGTAACACCAATCTGTAAGCCACTGTATCCACCTTTTCAAGTACCTTGATGGGCCCGATAAACCTTGGCGACAACTTTCCCTATTTTTTGAATCTAACCACTCACTTCTTAAGCATTACCTTCAAGAAGACGTGATCTCCCACCTCAAACCCTGAAGATCGCCGCCGTCTGTCGGCGTAGCTCTTCTACTGGCTCTGAGCCGTAATAAGGCGCTCCGTATCGAGTCCGCCTTCTCTAAGGTGTCTCTGATCAAATTCGAACTCGTAGAGGGTCTCTCTCCGACCTCCATCCAGCACACTGAAGAACGACAAGGCCTCCCATATAATGCCTTATAGGTTGCCATCTGAATGCTCATCTGACAACTATTGTTGTAAGGGAACTCCACTAAGGGTAAATGCTTTTCCCAACTACCCTTGAGATCTAGGATGTATACCCGTAGCATGTCCTCTAATATCTAGATAGTCCTCTTTGACTGAACGTCTGTCTGGGGATGAAAAGTTGTGCTCATCATCAACTGTGTCCCCATGGCCGGTTGAAAACTCTCCCAAAAATAAGCCGTAAACCTGGGATCCCGATCCGATACTATAGATACAGGTACCCCATGCAACCAAACAATCTCTAGTATATACAACCTATAAAATTCCTCCACTGTGAAGGTCATCCGCACAGCTAAAAAGTGTGTCAACTTTGTAAGTCAGTCCGCTCTCACCCACACCGTGTCATGTCCCCGTGATGTCCGTGGCAAATGGGTCACAAAATCCATCGTGACATGCTCCCACTTCCATTTAGCCACCTCCAAGGGATGGAGCAACCCTGCTGGTCTCTGATGCTCAGCCTTGACTTGTTAACACGTGAGATATCGTTTGACAAAGTCCCCAACATGTCTCTTCATTCCCCTCCCAGTAATACTAGCGACGAAAATCATGGTACATCTTTGTGCCACCTGAATGTGTAGTAAATTGGAAGCAATGAAACTCCTTAAGGATTTCCTCTCTCAGATCCGCTAACTGGGGAACCACAACACTTCCCTTATACCGAAGACTGTCATCCAAGTGAATGGCCCAACCCTCGTCACCGGTATCTGTCTGCACTCGGCCCTTGATGGATGATAACTCTGGGTCTCGCCCCTGGGACTCAATCACTTTGCTTAGTAGGGAAGGCGTTGCCACTAAACTCCCTAAAATACCCTAAGCCAAATCCTTGAGTGTAGCTCAAACTGTCCCACAGTCTCGAGCATCCACCATTCACGGGAAACCACACTAGCCACAACTCCCCATGACTTTTGGCTGAGTGCATCAGCCACCACATTTGCCTTACCAGGATGGTAACACAAAGTGAAGTCGTAGTCTTCCAAGTACTCAATCCACCTACGTTGCCTCATGTTGAGGTCTCGTTGAGTAAAAATATATTTCAGATTCTCGTGGTCCGAAAATACCTCAAACTGCTCACCATATAGATAGTGGCGCCAAGCCTTCAAGGCAAAGACAATAGCCACCAACTCTATGTCATGTGTAGGATAATTATGCTTGTGGTTCTTTAATTATTGAGAACCATAAGCCACCACTCTCCCAGACTGCATCAAAACACAACCCAGCCTATCTCTAGAGGCATCATAGTATACCGTGTACATCTGTCCCCTCTCTGAAACTATCAAAATAGGAGCTAAAGTAAGCCTCCTCTTTAACTCCTGAAATGCCTTCTCACATGAATCATCGCACTAAAACTTGACCTCCTTTCGATTCAATCTCGTCATAGGTGCAGCTAATCGGGGAGAAGTCCTCGATGAACCTCTTGTAATACCTTGCCAATCCCAAGAAACTACGTACCTCAAAGATTGACTTCGATTTCTCCCAATTTAGAACTACCTCAACCTTTTCCAGGTCCATGGATACACGCGAAGCCAACACCATGTGTCCTAAAAATTTTACCTCCGTAAGCCAAAATTCACAGTTGCTGAACGTGGCGTACAACTGACGCTCTCTCAAGGTCTGGAGAACAACCTTTAAGTGACCGTCATGCTCCTCCTCAGACTTGGAGTAGATCAAGATGTCGTCAACAAAGACTACGACGAACTGATACAGTNTCCTCAGACTTGGAGTAGATCAAGATGTCGTCAACAAAGACTACGACGAACTGATACAGTTAGGGTTAGAACACTCTATGCATGAGATCTATGAATGCCGTCGGGGCATTCGTCAATCAAAATGGCATCACAGTGAACTCAAAATGCCCATACCGCATTCTGAATGCCATCTTAGAGATATATGTCTCCCTAATCCTCAACTAACGGTAGCCAGTGTGAAGATCTATCTTGCAGTAGACCCGCGCTCCCCTTCGTTGATCAAATAGGTCATCGATCCTCCGCAAAGGGTACCTATTCTTGATAGTAACCCGATTCAACTGCTGATGGTCTATACACAATTGAAGGGTCTTGTCCTTCTTGGCAAACAACACCGGAGCGCCCCATGGTGAAGTGCTGGGTCTAATAAAGTCCTTGTCTAACAATTCTTGCAATTGGACCTTGAGTCTTGCAACTCAGCTGGCGCCATTCTATGTGGAGTGATAGAAACAGGCGATGCACCCGAATGTAACTCGATGTTGAAGTTTACACCCCTATGGGGAGGTAATCCTAGAAGTTTATCCAAAAAAAATGTTCTCATACTCACACCCAACCCGAGGTAGATCTGACTCCTGTTTCACCTTGTCCTCCAAGGTAAGGCTCGCAAGCCAACCCATCAATTGCATATGCCAACGAGAGTCATACATGGACTGGGGCAAAGCTTCATGCTTTTCCCCCTTAAACTTGAAACAAACACCATTCGGTGTGTCAGCAATTACTCTCTTTCGATCACTATCAATGACGACCCGATGTGCTGCTAACCAATTCATCCCGAGGATAATATTGAACTCCGACATGTCCATGATCCTAAGGTCCTTGGTGAGTAGAATTCCCGAGATCTCTAACTCACAACCCTGACATATCTGATCAACACACACCCTAGCTCCTAGGAGTGAATTCACATATAACGGCTCTTCCAAGGTATCAACCTCTAAGCCTAAATCTCTCACACATGATGTAGATATAAATGAATGTGATGCACCATAGTCAATTAACACCCTAGCCCAAAAGCAAGAGAGTAGAAATGTACCCTGAATGACTAACTGATCCACTGGCTTTGTCTGAGGTGTGATGGCGTAGACATGCCCCTGGGTCCCCGAAGTCCTGTCCTTAGCCTCGACCCGTGCCCTGGGCCTTCTGGCCTGATTGCGGAGTCCCTGGTAGTGAAGTGGTAGGGCCCCGAGTAGCACCCTAGAATTGGTACTGGATTTCTTGGCCCATGGTGGGGTAAGGAGGAACAAAATATGTCTGTGTATTCCCCACCGACGATTGGGAATGAGATGACCCATAGCTTTTGGATCCCTGCCTCTAAGGACAATCCTGCTTCATATGACCCAGCTGGTGGCAATGGAAACATGTCCGTTGAGCAGCCTGATAAGTTGTCCTAGGGTTTCCCCCACCTTGGGAGAATTGGCCTTGATGGCTACGGTCCTGTCCCTATAGAGCAAAAGTCCTCTGTCTCTTTTTCAAACTAGAGGAAGAGGATCGACCCTCCTTCTTCTTGTCCTTGGCACCCAACTCCTAGATACTCCTTACATCATCAACCTCTCTCTCAATGGTCATAGTTGTCTCGACCATCGAGTCCACATCTTACAATTGGAGGCCCACAATTTTCCCCTGGATGGATAATTTCAACCCATCCTTGAACTTCGTCACCTTGGCCATATCCGTGGCCACGTAATCATTAGCAAAACGGGCTAGTTTGGTGAACTTAGCCACATACTCTGTCATTGTCATCATCCCTTGTTTCAAGTCTAAGAATTCCCGGGCCTTTGCATGTCTAGCGGCTGCTGGGAAGTACTTCCCCATGAAGAGCTCCCGGAACTCTCCCCATGTCATTTCCTCCATGTTCTTGGAGTCCTTTGCCAACTCTCACCACAGTTGGGCTTCTCCCTCTAGCTGGAATGTAGCTAGCCATATCTTCAACGCACCAAAGATGATCTCCATTGCCTCTAAGATCTTGCCAACTTGCCGGAATCAATGGTCGACCACCATCAGATCTGCCCCTCCCTTGAATATCGAAGGCTTGTGTGCCTTAAACTTTTGAAGGTTACATGTGCCTCCCTGCCACACATTTTCACTAGCCTGTGCAATGGTAGCAACTGTAGTACCAATAGCCTCTATAAAGGCATGTTAGTCAAAGGCCGGTGGTGGTTGATTGTTGTTCCACCCACCGCCTTGGCATCCTCTTCCTCTACTTGCCATCTACACATATGTCAGATAGCAATAGAGCACCAATTTAGTATCCCATGAACTTTGAGATTCATGTCCTTGTTCCCCTAGTAGAGCTTATGCCACCCACTAGTAGACCTTTACACCTGGAACTATCTTGTTCCCTTGTTTTTTGACCCCCAAGGTTATGTTTTTCTAACCCTAGTGTCTCTTTTCCATGTACATTTTACCATGTATATCATTTACATAACATATAACACATAACATGTATCATATTAAAACACATAGCATAAAATGCATAATGAATGCATAGGTCTAGACCCATGCCCCATCAAGCCCTAGGTAAATCGTTTACCTATGCTCTGATACCAATCCATGACGCCCCTAAAACTAGGGGTACTTTTTCAACCATTGACCACCCGCCAACCCGCTGAAGTACCTGTGATCGTCGCACAATCTGACGTCACGTCAATAACATCCCCCTTCATTGGGATTATAACTCACACGTGTAACCCGTGTACATGTTATCATTTAATCAAATCGTGCTCTAATGTATCACATTTCATACTTCTTTATTGTCCATTTATATCGTTGGAACCAAAGAACTCAAAGCCCAAAAGCTTGGCAAAACCATTTTAAAATTTTAGATTTTTGGAAGGCCTATCGGTAGGGCGAGCTTACTGGAAAATTCCTGCCGATGGGGTATACCAGTAGGGTTAGTCTCTTGGAAAATTCCTACCGGTGGGGTATACCGGTAGGGTTTGCCAACTGAAAAATTCCTACCGGTGGGGTTTCCCTATTGGACAAAGTTGTACCGATAGGCTTTGTCCATTTTTGTCTATTTTACCTATTTTCAATTTCCAATCCATTTCAAAACATATTAACTCCATCCAACACATGTATATGCAGAATTTCATATTACATAAGATTCATACCAACTCTTTTACATTCATTTCAATGAATTTACATATCAAAAACAAAGTTTTCATAAATATTTACAAATACTCAAAATAAAGCCACATCCTGGCTTTCTTCATCCTTGAGGTCCCATGTGAGGGTTTTCCTCTAGCGTGTATCCCGCACCTAAAAAGTTTTCTTGTATAGGGTGAACCATGCCCAGTAGAGTATTTTCTACAGAGACTACTCCCCAACCTAAGTGCATATGAAATGTTCATGCAACATTTAACAAGCTACAACCGTTCCAATCAAGATCAAGCATGACTATGATGGAATCTAACACGTCATGCCATGATATGAGATGACACTCACTCATGCAACTTTACCCAAGCCCTCTCTGGCTCCTTTCACCCATACAATGCTATAAGTATACAACCAGGCTTTCCAAGCATCCGCCATTGGCGTTACACACCCAATGACTCTTTTAAATAAAAATCTCCAAGTCTTTATTGGGGTGGATATTTATAAACTTAAACCAACAGCACCTAATCGACATGAAATTTATGGACTTCCACCAACGATTTTGCGTACACCGACACACTTTGTGGGCCCTTATACAAACGGAGTGCGTATCCGATCACCGGGTCTCTCACCTGAGGGATAGTCTAGCCCTTCTTGCTAATCCAGACCCAATTCTTTCTCCATACAACCGTGCGACTTAGTCGGATCTTTGATCCAACCTTCCCGAGCCCACCCATCATCCACCTATGTGGTGTTTGATATCGACCATGCACACACACACTCACACTCATGGCTATGGATGCGGTTCCTCCGTGCAAATGCAATATAGTGCGCCATTGCTATATCAATATCATGCCCATATAGAATGAATGCCACATGACCAAAATTTACCACATATCCACATATTCCATGGTCAATTATATCATATGCATATTATCACCAAACTTTATCTCAATGTTAACATATCAATAAACATACATCAACATTTTATTTCTAACAACATATCCCAAGGAAGTTATTACATAACATATGCCAATAACATACTTAATTCACAAAGGCATAACATAAACACATAACATGCCTATATAATACCATATTTCATGGAATCACACAAATAATTTTCATATATTAATTCCCACATTTTTCAAGAAATTACTTTGAGTAAATTCTACATGCCCATTATAGGATAGGATTTACTCTACACCTTTCCAATGCCCATTTCATCAATTTCACCATAATAGCCAAGTGATATATATAACTCTATCAACCTGCCCATTTCATTTAACACCCTAGGTTGTAAAATAACCAAAGTAGGAAAGAACCCTACCTCTTGAAGAGTAAAATGACATCAAGAAGCTCCAAGAACCCAAAGCAAGCTTGAATCCTCACTTCCCTAAAATCCCATCCTTTGAACCTTCGATGAAACTGGTCATTTTTGGTGTGGTCGCATAGCCCTCGACGAGAGAAACAACTTTTCCTCTTGACTCGAGTTGATTCGAGCAAAGCTTGGCCCTAGATCGCAAGGAGAGCTTGAGAAACCCTTGTTTCTCCCTCTTTCTCTCTCTCTCTCTTTCTATCATTCAACCAGCTGAGCACAATGGGGAAAAAATCAGATTTTTTTCCCTTATTTATAGCCTTAGAATACTTAGCCCACAACGTGCCACATGACCCTATTTTTTTTCGGGTCTGTTTTCGTCCCGAAACGATTAAATTTCACCCCGATTCAAGTTCAAAATATTTTTATTTTAACTTGTCTCAATTTATTTTCCAATTTTTAAAATTTTATTAAAAATCTCATTTTTGGGTCGCCCGAAACTTGACCGTCTCGTAAAACGTAAAAAATCTAACTATCTCAAAATTCTACTAAAATTAACGGGGTAGCTAGATTTCGCGAGACGAATTCAAAGGTGAAGTCTGTTTCATCATCTAAGTTCTAGAAAATTTCAAGTTTACAACCCGTATCGTAGTGGCAAATTATCGTTTTGCCCCTTTTGTAAAAAGTTCAAATTTACCCGGATTTTACACGGACACTCCCAAACACATAACCCGTGTACATTTCATTACATGACCCATCCGAGGCCCAATATACAACAATTTATACTCCATTATTGTCCATTTACATCATTTGTATAGAAGGACACAAGGCCCGAAAGCATGGCAAATCATTCTTAAAAATTCAGATTTTTGGAAAACCTATCAGTAGGTTTTGTCCATTGGAAAATTCCTACCAGAAACCTACCTGTAAAACCTACTGGAAAAATCCTACCTGTAACCTATCGGTAGATTTTGCCTGTTTTTGTACGATTCTTCTTTTTTTTCATTCTGAATTCATTCCAAAACCAACCCAAACTCATACAATATATATTTGTATAGCAAACATAGTTGATACAAGTTCTATTACAATCATTTTCATACAATTACATGCCCAAAATATAAATTTCACCAATGTTTTATAAAATACGATTTAAACGCCACAAGTCGGCCTTTCTTCATCCTTAAGGCCCCGAATGAGAGTCGTCCATCGGTATATACCCTGCATTTGAAATGTTGTCCCATAAAGGATGAGTCATGCTCAATAAGGTATCTCCTAAAGAGCCTACTCCCCAATCTAGATGCATATGAAATGTTACATGCAATTTCATGAACAACAAACATTCCAATCAAGATTACGCAAGACTATGTTGGAATTCACTATGTTATGCATCAAATGAGATGATACTCACTCATGTAACTCAACCCGAGCCCTCACCGGTTCCCATCACCCATTCTATGCCATGAGTATAAAATCGGACACTCCTAGCCCTTGCCAATGACGTTGCACATCCCATGGTAGTTTAAAAATCTCCGGGTCTTTCTTGGGGTGAGTATTCATGGACTTACACCAAGGGTTACCCAACCTACACGGAATTTATGGACTTCCACTGAGATTTTTGCGTACACCCACACACTTTATGGACCGAACCAAGGAATTGTGTATCCCAACCACTAGGTCTTGCAGCTAAGGGATCTTCTAACCCTTCTTGCAAACCCCGACCCTAATTTTCAATGCAAACTATGCAATGTAGCTGGATCTTTGATCCAACTTTTTCGAGCCTACACATCATTCACCAAAAGTGGTGTTTGACGACATACATGCACACATATCCACNTAGCTGGATCTTTGATCCAACTTTTTCGAGCCTACACATCATTCACCAAAAGTGGTGTTTGACGACATACATGCACACATATCCACATAATACGATGTCTCCGTGCAAATGCAATGTAATGAACCATCGCAATACAACAATCATGTCCAACATGCTATGAATGCCATATGGACCAATTTAATCACATATTTCAACATATACCATGACAATTTATATCTAATGCATATAATTACCATAACCCATCACAAATGCCAATACATCAACTAGCACATATCAACATTTATATCCAAACACAATTCCCTAGCATGTCATTTCACAATTCCATGCCAATAACACACTTAAACCACAAGGGCACGTTATAAACACATAGCATGCCCACATAACACCAATCTTCAAGAAATTACAAGCTAGCAATTTCTATACGCCAATTCAAGATAGGATTAATTCAAAGCCTCCAATCAAGACTTTTTACCCTCCCTTGTTGCCTATAAATGCTAGCCCTTAGGACTTGTAAAAAATCATCTTTTGGAAGTGGAAAACCCTCCAAAAGTAACTAGCTTTCTTTTACTTTATTATTGCTTTCCGTTTATTATTGATTTCTTTTACTTTACTATTGCTTTCTTGTACTTCATTATTAGTTTCTTTTACTTCCATTGTTTGAGCTTCATTCTTCCCTTAGAGGAGTGAAGAGTGAAACATGATTCACTCATTCTTCGTCGAAGATTGGCCCCTTGTTTAGTGTATTTTATTTTGTAACTCTATTACTTGGAGGGATGAGCATCACTCACTTTTCTAGCTTTACCAAATCCATGAAGAGTGAGTNAACATGATTCACTCATTCTTCGTCGAAGATTGGCCCCTTGTTTAGTGTATTTTATTTTGTAACTCTATTACTTGGAGGGATGAGCATCACTCACTTTTCTAGCTTTACCAAAGCCATGAAGAGTGAGTAGTTCCTCATTCACTCTTTAGTAAGAGGTGATGGACATGTATAAATCATTCGAAAGTTATATTTGTGCAATTTGTTTATCCTTAATGCTTTATATTTCACTTGCTTATTGAATGATTGAATGTATCTAGCAAAGTTAAGGTACTTTGTACAACCGTGTGTGCTTTCTATGACATATATAACTCTTGCATAGAAAAACCCATTGGTTCTAGGAAAGTACCCCAACTAGATCTTCATGACTACATTTCAATCATCACCGTTATTGTGCTTCATTTAAAAGAATGGAATATTAACGCAATGGTTGGATGCCTTATAGAGACACTTGCTTGTTTGTAGATAGATTGAGTCTCGACACAAACAATTCTTGTAAACCTCTACAAAAACATCAGAACCATGCTGTTAATTCTCACAATCCATCTTTACCTTTCGATTAAATTTTTGTTGACATAGGAGTTAATTAAGTTACCAACCACAAGTATAATAGACCGAATGATTAACTACATGTCCAAATCCTTGAACTAATGAGTGACTTTTTATAGTTGAATTTATCTTATATTTTGTCGAGAAAATCTTATTGAAAGAATTATATATTTGGCCCAGGAAAATACCTAAACATCATCACTATAAAATCTCAAAGGTTACAGTCACATGGTCTTTGTCAATGCTTACTTTGAAACACCAACAATAGTTCCCTGTGGATTCAACTTCGGACTTAACCGGATTATTACTACAACTTGACCGCCTACATTTGGGTGTACACATTTTGNTAAAATCTCAAAGGTTACAGTCACATGGTCTTTGTCAATGCTTACTTTGAAACACCAACAATAGTTCCCTGTGGATTCGACTTCGAACTTAACCGGATTATTACTACAACTTGACCGCCTACATTTGGGTGTACACATTTTGGATTAGATTAATTACAAGTTACACCCTGAAAGATCGTTCGAATCTCAATTTACACCCCCAAAGATCAAAAATCTCAATTTGCACCCACAAAGATAGAAATTTGTATCAATGTATAATTAGTCTTAAAAGAGCATGGTAATATGCTAATTTTAACTACTAATCACACGCCCCAACCTAAATATTGCTAGTCTCTAGCAATATAAATGGAATGTAAAACTATTTATAATGCCTTTTTTGTAGGTCATCCGGTTGCATTTAGCTTATGCAACAAGCCCTTGANATTTCTAATGCCTTTTTTGTAGGTCATCCGGTTGCATTTAGCTTATGCAACAAGCCCTTGAACTACTAGGTTTAACCCTAGTGGACGAGTGTTGTCTCGTAAGGGTTTTTAGTGAAGCTATCCACAAACTTCAGTCGAATAGATGTGTATGTGAGATTGCTGATTAAAGTGAATTAGCATCATGGTCATTGGGACACTCAACCCTCAATTTTGACTTATCCTGCATGCTCTTCTTTCTTAGGTATTTACTCTATGCAAAAATTAGCATCAGTCACATTGGCATTTGGAATTCCTTGTGTAGTAGGAATGGTCATTCTAGAAACATGAATTGTTACATATCATACATTTCATTTTACCACCTTCTACGGTTAGCTTTGATTTCACAAACCTCTCTTAGAAGTGCCCTCAGCAAAAATTTGCTCCAGTTATAGTAACTTGTCTCTCAACGGGCCTATGATCAGAAGATGGTCAATCAAAAAATCCCATGCACAATTATTATAAGAGTGAAGTTTTGAGGAAACAGACTTACTTTTGGCATAATCTCATGGAAGAATATTGATGCAAATAAAGAAATACTATTAAACATACCCTAGTTTTTGGTTGATAACACACACATGGATCAGACTTGAGATCAATTAGGTCTTTGTAAAGGTTGTAATGTGGCCAGAGGTCAGTGGCTAGCGAAATGACATCAATGGTGTTCAAAAGCTATTTCCATTTTTTATGTAGTGTAGCACAAGTCTTTCTAGCTTCGTGACATTTTGCTTGGGAATGGTATTTCTTTCTTTCATTTTTCTCATTTTTCACTTTCTTGGCAATTCCTTGTCTATCTATTTCTTTTCTTTTTCGGTTGTTTCCACCAATTTTTCTTTCATCAAACAGTAGCCACCATCTTTTTTTCTATTTTTCTTGCCTTTCTATATCATACTGATTTATAAGAGCGTGCAAGAAAATTAGATAGCAAGGTATGTTATGTGCATTCTCTTGTGGCTCTGTTATCATATGGGTTTTTTGAAAAAGAAATCATTCATTGAAGGCTCAAGCATGGTTGACTAGGGATATTCTTTTAAAAGAAATGACTAAGGCTCAAAGTCAAATCAAAGATGACCTAAGATCCTTTCTCAAGTATGTGCATATGTATGTGAAGGTTCCCTGTNAGTAGCCACCATCTTTTTTTCTATTTTTCTTGCCTTTCTATATCATACTGATTTATAAGAGGGTGCAAGAAAATTAGATAGCAAGGTATGTTATGTGCATTCTCTTGTGGCTCTGTTATCATATGAGTTTTTTGAAAAAGAAATCATTCATTGAAGGCTCAAGCATGGTTGACTAGGGATATTCTTTTAAAAGAAATGACTAAGGCTCAAAGTCAAATCAAAGATGACCTAAGATCCTTTCTCAAGTATGTGCATATGTATGTGAAGGTTCCCTGTGAGATTTGTCAATAGATCATTTTAGTTGCGTTAATCAAAGCAAGGTTAATGAGATTATTGACAAAAATGAAAATGAAATAGCTTACTTGAGTAAATGTTGATATTCTCTCAAAATCATCGTAAAGCTCAAAACTTACCATGGTATTCTTTGTCATCTCCACTGGTTATGTCGGGTGTTTCAAAGAATGTNTCTGTGGTTAGCTTTGATTTCACAAACCTCTCTTAGAAGTACCCTCAACAAAAATTCGCTCCGATTACAGTGACTTGTCTCTCAAAGGGCATGTGATCAGAAGATGGCGAGTCGAAGAATCACATGCATAGTTAGAAAGGGAGTGAAATTTTTAAGAAAGTAGACCAATCATATTCTTGGCATAATCTCATGGAAGAATATCGATGTAGTTAAAGAAATACTATTAAACATACCCTAGTTTTCGGTTGATACACACACACACACATGCATCAGACTTGAGATCAATTAGGGCTTTGTAAGGGTTGTAATGTGGCTAGAGGTCAGTGGCTAACGAAATGACGTCAATGGTATTCAAAAACTATCTTTTTCTTATGTAGTGTAGCACATCTCTTTCTTGCTTTTCAATCTTTTGCCAAGAAATTATATTTCTTTCTTTTATTTTTCTCATTTTTCAGTTTCTTGGCAATTCCTGTTTATTTGTCTCTTTTCCTTTTCGGTTGTTTCCACAGACTTTTCTTTCATTGAACAGTAGCCACCATCTTCTTTTCTATTTTTCTTGCCTTTTTGTATCATACTGATTTATAAGAGGGTGCAAGAAAATTTAGATATCAAGGTATGTTAAGTGTATTCTCTTGTGACTCGATTATCATATGAGTTTTTCGAAAAAGAAATCATTCATTGAAGGCTTAAGCATGGTTGACTAGGGATATTCTTTTAAAAGAAATGGCTAAGGCTCAAAGTTAAATCAAAGATGACCTAAGATCCTTTCTCAAGTATGTGCACATGTATGTGTCGTATGCAAATGTTCCCCGTAGGATATGTCAATAGATCACTTTAGTTGCATCAATCAAAGCAAGATTAATGAGATTATTGAAAACAAATTGGAAGTGAGAGAGTTTACTTGAGTAAATGTTGATATCCTCTCAAACGCATCGTACAGCTCAAAACTTACCATGGTATCTTTTGTTATCTCCACTGGTTATGTCGGATTTTTTCGGGAATGTCGATTATATATCGATTCCATTTTGGAGTCCGATCATCTTGTACCTTAAGAATAACAAATATTGATGTACATTTGACAATTTAAGCATAGATAAAATACCAGTTTTTCGAGAAATGTGGTTTCAAACCTTGGTTGCTAAGTTGATGTGTCAAACCGATCATATGCTTAGTCATTTTAACAAGCAGCCTTAGAATCCACATCCGTTTCATTATTTATTAACAAGAATTACTAAGTGCTAATTCTACATATGCATTTAAATAGATAAAAATGATAAACTGAATCATTCATTTCATAAAATATGATCTTTTACATCAACATCAACATCGAAGATTCAATCCATCATCAAAGAAGAAACAAACACACAAAGATTTTAAATATCCACAACAAAATACCAAAGAAGAAACAATCATCCTCAACAAACTATAAAAGAAAAAGCCCATCCTCAAAAGAAGAAACAAACACCCAAATCCATTAAGAACATAAATACTCCCTCTCACTCTCCTCCAAGTACACCATCTCCACCAGGCCCACCCCTCAGAAGTCTAAGAATCTCATCCTGCTTAGCTTCAATGCTAAGCATGATGTCTCGTAAAGAGTGCCAGGTGTTGGTGCTGGGGCCTGTCTCCTGGGGATGCTCTCTCTCTTCCTTTATTTTTCTCTCCTCCTCCCGGTCAAGCTCGTCTTGTACTTCATCCACTCCTTGGGTAGGGGGCTTTTCTTGTCTAACTGCCAAGGTACCACTATGACCTTGGCTTCTCTGAAAGGAAGCCTTGTTCAATGGTCCTATTGGTCTTTGTATCTTCATATTTGGCCTCACCCTAACCCCATGATCTTTGCACATATCCGTGATTAGGGTGCCAAATGGGAGAGAGTTTCTTTCACGTCACAACCTTTCTTCATTTATGTCAAAACCAAGGAGGGGAGGTCGATGTTGTGGCCCTTCCCAAGTGCGTAAAGCAACTTGGCCATCTCAGGGAGAATTTCATTTTTTCGTCCAATGAGGGCGAGGTTTGATACTGCAATCAAATTCAACATTTTATACTTTTTTGTCAATGCTCCTTGTCTAAAAAATCTCTTCCCCACCAAAGAAAAAGTAGGCATTCCAGTCAACTCCACCCCCACTATGTTCATTGCCACGTTTTTCCTAACGGGATAGGTGGGACTTGGTACTCGAGGTACCTCTTGTCTAAGCTCCCGAATGTAGTTTTCATCCATGTCGATGTGAGTTCCCCTCACATAGATTTTCAATGCACCATTGACTATTTCAGCGTTGGAGTAAAACACACGCACCAAGTCAAATACAACCTTTCTGCCATTTCTCAAGTACAACGATCAACCCCTCCTCTCCATATCCATAAAGATTCCCAATTCTGCAAAGTCACTCAAGATCAAATCCCGCTCACATAAAACATCTTGATTTTGGAAAAAATTCTCATACCTGTTAGCTTTTAGAGTGGAAGGGAAATGGGTTCGATCATATCTTCTCACAATGGGCCTCCTTTCTCTCTCCTCAATGACCTCCTCCATGAAATTAGGCTCCTGGTTTGTTGGGTTGCACCTAGTAGGCAGTTTGACTCTTGGAGGCATTGTTTTTTCGATTTTGAAGGTGTTAGGGCTTGAAAAGTTTGATTTTCTTATGGGAATGATGATAAATGATGTGGGAATGGCTTTGGGATGGTTGTTTTTGGGTGAAAATGGAGAATGAGTGGTGCTTTGAAGTCTGGTAATGAAACAATTGCCCTAGGGCTTTGAGGTTTTTGAAGGGTTTTGGGGATTTTGAAATGGGGAAGATGATCCAGGCTTTTATAGCCTGAGAAGTGTCGTTCGAACGTGGGTAACGTTCGAATGTGTCTTGAAGGATTTTAAACAAATTGTTCAAACATGGTGAACTCCCAATACTTTTGAAGTTTGTTAGAGACTAAAGTACTGTAAGCTCTTCACGTTCGAACAGTCTATTGGCTTTTGAACGTTAAGTTCTCGTTTGAACGGTCTATTTGTGTTCGAATTTTGAGAGCTCCTAGTACTTTTTGTTTCCATCAGAGGCCTCATTAGAGGTTGAGTAGTGCAAGTAGGTGACGTTTGAACGATGAATCAAAAATCAAAATTTTTCTACACTACACTATACATAATCAGAGCAGGCTAAACACAAGTTTGAATAAAAAATTCATGGCATCTCAGGACAAATCCCTACCCATGCTTTTGGTTGGTATTTGGGGATGTTCCTTACTCGGCCCATATTTTCATTTCAGTCAAGAAAAATTTGTACAAAACAAAAAGATTTTTATACTTTTTACAGAAATTCGTACACTTGGCTTTCATCCCAAAAAAGTACAATTTTCTACAGAGAATAATCTAATCCGNAGTGCGTTTCACCCAGACTAAACCAAAAAAGTTTTAACATTCATGCTTTCTACACTTTAAGACTCACTACCTGGTTCTTTAATGTCTACCAGTCACAAAGACGATTAAAGCTGACTCACAGACATAATCATTAATTTATACAAACTACAAGGCCCAGTACACAATATGATCAGAAATAGCAACAACAACAAAAACAAAAATTTTACGGGCACAAAATGTGAACTATAGTTCTCACCCCCCAACTTAAACTAAACATTGTCCCTAATATTTTGAATTTACCAATGTATGGATCTTGGAGATGAGGTTGAAAGATAGAGATCTGTTCATCTGTTGACACCTACAAGCAAAATACACAAATTAATCAACTCTACACAGATTTGGGTTTTGGGTAGGATTAAAACCCTTGATTGTGAGTGCAAACAGAAGAAGAACAACCATGTATAAATAGAGTAAACAAATGCAGATCATAAGACAAAGGATTGGGTCTTTAGGGAGTATGGTCATGGGGCTATTAGGAGTTGGGTCGTGTTGCAGAGAATAACACAAAAGAAAGAAGAAGAAAAAGAAGAAGAAGAAAGAAAAAGGGAAACATGGTGGGGAAAAAAAGGAAAAGGGGGTGGGGGCCCTTATAAAGGTGTTCATGTGGGTGAGTTTTGATCAGGTTTTTCCTGACCCAACCACTTTTTGTGTTGGCAGGCGCGAATCTTAGAGGGATATTCTGGGTCCATTAAAATANAAAGGTGTTCATGTGGGTGAGTTTTGATCAGGTTTTTCCTGACCCAACCACTTTTTGTGTTGGCAGGCGCGAATCTTAGAGGGATATTCTGGGTCCATTAAAATAATGGTTTCCATATTTTTAACAAAATTCTCCAAAAATGGTTTCAACCGCTGACCATTAACAGTAAAGATATTACCGTTCGAGGGGTTTTCCACTTCTACTGCTCCATGTCCAAACACCTTTTTGACAATATAAGGTCCAGTCCATCTTGACTTTAACTTACCAGGAAAGATGCGGAGTCTTGAATTAAACAACAGGACTTTTTGAGCAGGTTCAAAGGACTTCCGCACTATGTTTGTCTCATGAAAATTTTTTATCCTGGATTTCAANAGGATTTTTTGAGTAGGTTCAAAAGACTTTCGCATTATGTTCTTGTCATGAAAAAATTTCATCTTGGATTTCGTAATCTTAGCATTCTCATATGCTTCATTTCTCAATTCCTTAAATTCGTTAATCTAAAGTTTCCTTGACAGTCCGACCTTGTCTAGGTCAAAGTTTATTGCTTTAATGGCCCAGTATGCCCTATGTTCTAGTTCCATAGGTTGGTGACAAGGCTTGCTATAGACTAATTGATAAGGAGACATGTCCAAAATTGTTTTAAAAGTAGTGCGATATGCCTAGAGTGCATCAGTTAGTCTTGACGACCAATCTTTACGGTCTGGATTTACCATTTTTTTTAAAAANATGCCTAGAGTGCATCAGTTAGTCTTGACGACCAATCTTTACGGTCTGGATTTACCATTTTTTTTAAAATTAATTTGATCTCCCGATTAGCCAATTTAGCTTGTCCACTAGTCTGTGGATGATAAGAGATTGTAATTTTGTGAAAAATTATGTATTTTTTCATCAAATTCTAGAAAGGACGATTTCAAAAATGAGCACCCCCATCACTTATGATTGATTTCAGAATTCGAAATCGAGACAAATTATTTTATTTTAAAAATTTGATCACCGTTTGGTGATCATTATTCCGACATGGAATTGCTTCAACCCATTTGGACACATAGTCTACGGTCACTAAAATGTATAGATAGCCAAAGGAGGAGGGAAATAGTCTTATAAAATTGATGCCCCAACAGTAAAAAATTTCAATCACCAAAATGAGGTTTAAGGCCATCATGTTTCTTTTTGAAATGCTCCCCAACCTTTTTCATCTACCACAAGTTAAAAAAAAGTCATGGACATCTTTGAAAAGTGTAGGCTAGTAAAATCTANCCATCATGTTTCTTTTTGAAATGCTCCCCAACCTTTTTCATCTACCACAAGTTAAACAAAAGTCATGGACATCTTTGAAAAGTGTAGGCTAGTAAAATCTACACTGCAAGATTTTTGTAGCGATTTTCCTTGACGAAAAATGGCCACCACATGCTTCAGAATGACAAATGTTATTACTTGTCTGCTTTCTTGAGTGGGGATATAACGTCTTATGATTTGATCCTCACAATACTTAAATACGTACGAATCTTTCCAAAAGAAGTTACGAACCTCTCTCAAAAATATATTTTTGTCCATGGAGGTGAAGGACAGAGGTAACGTTCCAGTGGCAAGGAAATTAGCAACATCAGCGTACCATGGGGTCTCATTAATTATGAATAGTTGTTCATTGGGGAATTTTTCATTGATTGGTAATCCATCCTCGTGAAATTCATATGTTAATCTGGACAGATGGTCTGCCACCACATTCTCAACACCCTTCTTATCATTAATGATTAGATTAAACTCTTGGAGTAAGAGTATCCATCTTAAGAACCTAGGCTTAGCATTCTTCTTTGTGAGCAAGAATTTTAGGGCTGCATGGTAAGTGAATACAGTAACAGAAGAACTAACAAGATAGGAACAAAATTTTTCCAAAGCAAAAACTACAGCAAACAATTTTTTTCAGTTGTTGAATAATTCATTTGAGCATCATTCAATGTTTTGCTTGCATAGTAAATTACATGTGGTTTCTTATCCTTTTTTTGCCCTAACATAACACCTACAACAAAATCACTTGTATCACACATTAGTTCAAAGGGTAAAGTCCAGTCAGGGGGTTGCATTATTGGGGCAAAAATTCATTCCAATCAAAGATTACGTCTTGACTCAGAAGATGACACATGGGTTTTGCTATAGTATTGAAATATTTTAAGAACCTTCTTTAAAAGCCTGCATGTCCTAGGAATGATTGGACATCCTTTATAGTCTTGGGAGTAGGCAGATCCCCAATCAGATCTATTTTTACCTTCTCAACTTTCATGCCCTCAAACGACACAATGTGACCTAAGAGAATGCCTTGTGTTACCATGAAGTGACATTTTTTCCAATTAAGCACCAGATTAGCCTCTTTACACCTTATCAACACCTTTTCTAGGTCGGCCAGACATGAATCAAATGAGTTACCATAGATAGAGAAGTCACCCATGAACACCTCCAAAAATTTCTTGACCATTTTACTAAACAAGCTCAACATGCATCTTTGGAATGTTGCAAGAGCGTTACAAAGTCCAAATGACATCCTTTTGAATGCAAAGTTGCCAAAGGGACATGTGAATGCAGTTTTCTCCTGATCATTTAGTGCTATCTCAATTTGATTGTACCCGGAATACCCATTCAGAAATTAGTAAAATTCATGGCCTGCAATTCTTTCTAGAACTTGGTCAAGAAAGGGAAGAGGAAAATGGTCTTTCCTAGTCACCAAATTGAGTTTTTGATAGTCAATACACATCCGCCATCCTGTGACGACTCGAGTTGGTACTAGTTCATTTGCATCATTCTTGACCATTGTGACCCCATACTTTTTTGGCACAACATGGGTTGGACTAACCCATTTGCTATCAGAGATGGGAAAGATTATCCCTGCATCTAAGAGCTTAAGCACTTCCATTCTCATAACTTCCTTCATGTGAGGGTTCAGTCGTCGTTGCATTTGATGAAAGGGTTTTGAATCCTCTGCCAGGTATATGGCATGATTGCAGATCAACAGGCTTATACCTTTCAGATCAGTGATGGTCCACCCAATAGTGCTTTTATGGCTTTTAAGAACTTCAATTAGTTTAGACTCCTGCAAGTCTGTGAGCTTAGATAAAATTACCACTGGGTATGACTCATCCTCTCCTAGGAATGCATATTTGAGGTCAGATGAGAGAGATTTCAATTCAGAATTTGGTGGCCTGACACTTGATGAGAGTGGCTTTGTGCCACTTGGTGAAAGTTCTCTCGAATTTGGGGGCCCATGTCTCAGCAGCATGAGTGGGGCACTTATTTGGATCATCATTTGTTATCTCATATATAATGGNTATCTGGTTGATAAACAGAGAATGGGATCAAATTGACATTTGCTCCAAGGTCTAATAATGCTTGTTTAATTCTGAAGTTTCCAATGACACACGACATGGTTGGACACCCAAGGTCTTTGTATTTTGGAGGGGTTTTGTGTTGAAGCAAGACACAGACATGTTCTGTCAAGAAATCTCTCTTGTGGACATCCTGGCTTCTCTTGACTATGCACAAATCTTTTAGAAACTTGGCATAAGATGGGACTTGTTTGAAGAACTCATAAATTTTTGGCTGATTATTCAACTTTTGAAAAGTTTAGAGTCTATGAGGAAAAGGAGCAGGAATAGGACAGGAGGGTCCCTTTTCTTTTGATGGTTCTGAGTCTTGTTCAATTACAAGTTCAGGCTCAACTGGTGAGTTAACTGGGATTGACTCAGGTTTTGGCTTGGAAATTAGCATGTCCCTAATGGTCTTGTCAATCATCTTCCCACCTGGAATTGGCCTTGTGGTGGTTTTAGTTGGGCAAGTGATTAACCCTAATTAAGACATAATTTAATAGGTAAATTGTGTTAGTTGAATAAAGTTAAACTAGTCAAAATAAATCAAATTAGAATTAGTGTGTGAATAAAGGATAATACATTAATTGTTGTTTTTTTCAGGATTTTGTGCGTCAAAGCTACAAACTACTGGGAAGCCAATTGTATTAAAGCTATAAACTACTGAGTTNGTGAATAAAGGATAATACATTAATTGTTGTTCTTTTCAGGATTTTGTGCGTCAAAGTTACAAACTACTGGGAAGCCAATTGTATTAAAGCTATAAACTACTGAGGTGCCAATTATCAAAGCTCAAAACAAAGGGGGATCAAAGAATTCAAGGC
>CAUOFW020009402.1:34817-48587 GCA_963454935.2 Ilex paraguariensis
TACAATTTATGGCTTGAAATGTCATCATTTAAACTCCATTAAAGTATAATTAGTCTTAAAAGAGCATAGTAATATGCTAGTTTTAACTACTAATCAACCCCTTCAGTGCTTAGGGGCCTCGCATGCTCATTTTCCTCTTTCTCATGTACCTGCTCCACCCTTACACACTATCGACCATCTTGGGTAGGAAGATGATGGGGGGAACTAGTATGTGAATCATGATAGTTACTATAATGATCTAATAGAGGGTGTCCATAACCAATGGAACGAGTAGATTAAGGAGGTGCAAAATCAGCTTGGCGATGCCCTCAACACCATCAAGGCATAGGCGCGAGAAATAGTTGACTAACTAGTAAGGTGTACTAACACTCCGTTTATGGTAGATGTTGTCCACTACCCTCTAGCCTCAAAATTCAAGATGCCTGCCTTAGAAGTCTTTGATGGTACTAAGGATCCCCTCTATTATCTTGACACATACAAGTCTCTCATGCAGCTCCACAATGTGAATGACAAGATCATGTATAGAGCCTTCTCTACCACTTATAAGGGATTTGCATGACAGTGGTTCACCAAGCTCAAGCCTTCTTCCATCCATTCCTTTCCGGAGTTAAGCAAATCTTTTGTCTCCCACTTCATTGGGGGATGTCGAAACTAGAAGTCAGTTACCCACCTGCTCACTATCAAGCAGGCTTTAGATGAAAGCCTAAGGAGTTACCTCACTCATTTTAATGGGGAGGCTCTCCAGATCAAGGAGCCAAATGAGAAGGTGACCATGGTCGCCTTTATTGCAGGTCTATGCTCCTCAAGTTTCATGTTCTCCGTCCTGAAGAAACCACCCTCGAGCATGCCAGAACTACTATCAAGGGCACATAAATACATGAATGTTGAGGATGTCACCAAAGTTAGATAAAGTGAGTCCTCCCGTGGGGGTGCAAAAAGAAAGGACACCCACGTGGACAAGCGAAAAGTAGAAAACAAGAGAAAGAGGACAAAGAGAGTCTCTATAAGGACCACCTTAGTCCTGCACCTCTAAGAGAGCGGGAAAACTTTACGTCGCTTAATGCTTCGGTGGAGCATACTCTGTTCCAAATATAGGATGGCCAAGTCTACCCCAAACCGTAGGAACCCAAACAAATATTGTTGCTTCCATTGGGACCACGACCATGATACTGATAACTGCTTTGAGCTTAAGATATAGATCGAGGAGCTTATACAGCGTGGCCAGTTGTCAGCAGAGGACAAGTCCTGCCACCTAGCCAAGGAGGGGGTGACTCCCACTCTGCCAGAAAGGCACACCCCAGGAGAGCTAGATAAGTAGAGTCAAGTTGTCCTTGCCCAATGAAGACACCCCAACACGGGGAAGAAAAGGTAATCTCCTTCTCAAACAGGGACCTCGAGGGAATCCATGTCCCCCTTGATGACCTTCTAGTCTTAACCATGATGGTATCTAACTACCAGGTTAAGAGAATTCTGGTGGACAGTAGTAGCTCCGCTGACATTCTGTTCGAACTAGCCTATGACAGCCTCCACCTTAGCAGGGAGAGATTGTAACTCATCAGGACATCCCTCATTAGATTCTCAAGGCAAAGGGTTTATCTTTTGGGTTCCATCACCCTGCTGGTCACAACAGGAACAGTGCCAAGAAGCTTTACCATCATGGTGAATTTCATAGTGCTGGACTGTTACTCTGCCAACAACATCATCCTTGGACGCCCTGCACTCAACATCTTAAGGGCAGTGTCGTCCACCTACCATCTCCTCCTCTATTTCCCAACCCCTAATGAGAATAGAGAAGTGAAGGACACCAAGTCTCCGCTAGAGAATGCTACGTGGCCTTTATAAGAGCCAGGAGGCCATAGGAGACCCTCCAAGTGGAAGTGCTTGACCCCCAGGATGACAACACATTGGAGAGAGGAGCACCAGCAGAAGAAGTACAGCTAGTAGAGCTGGATGAAAGCCTTTTAGAGAAGAGAATTTATATTGCCTCCTCGCTTTCCCAAGAGCGAGCCATCCACCTCGTAGACTTCCTTAGGCAGAACATGGATGTGTTTGCCTGGTCTCATGAAGATCTAGAAGGCAACAATCCTAAGGTGGCCACCCATCAACTCAACGTGGGTCGCAGGTACAAATCTGTCCGCTAGAAGTTGAGGAATATAAGTGCCGAGATAGCATAGGCCATGAAANGCAATCCTATGGTGGCCACCCATCAACTCAACGTGGGTCGCAGGTAAAAATCTGTCCGCTAGAAGTTGAGGAATATAAGTGCCGAGATAGCATAGGCCATGAAAAAGAAAGTGAAAAACTTATTGGCAAACAGATCAGTAAGGGAGGTAGCGTACCCATTTTGGCTATCAAACATAGTGATGGCAACAAAAGCCAACATGAAGTGGTACCTCTACGTGGACTTCATTGATCTCAACAAAGCCTATCCTAAATACAGTTACCCTCTACCACTCATCGACATCCTTATTGATCCTACTATGGGACATGAGCTTTTGAGTTTTCTAGATGCTTATTCTTGGTATAACCAAATTAGCTTGTTTCCTCTAGACTAGGAAAAAACCTCCTTTATCACCCTGAAAGGAACTGATTGCTATAGGGTTATGCCTTTTAGACTCAAACATGCCNCTTGGTATAACCAAATTAGCTTGTTTCCTCTAGACTAGGAAAAAACCTCCTTCATCACCCTGAAAGGAACTGATTGCTATAGGGTTATGCCTTTTAGACTCAAACATGCCAGAGCCACATCGGGAAGACCATGGAGGACTATGTGGATGATATGTTGGTGAAGAGCTTGGTTGCAGCTGACCACATCGAAAACCTACAAGACACCTTTGACATCCTGAGAGCATACAGGGTGAAGCCAAAACTTGAAAAATGCTTATTCAACATAAGTTCAGGGAAATTTCGAGGCTTCATGGTCAACAAAAGAGGCATGAGTCTANCTGCAGCTGACCACATGGAAAACCTACAAGACACCTTTGACATCCTGAGAGCATACAGGGTGAAGCCAAAACTTGAAAAGTGCTTATTCGACATAAGTTCAGGGAAATTTTGAGGCTTCATGGTCAACAAAAGAGGCATGAGTCTAATCCAGACAAGATCAGAGCTATCTTGGAGATGAGATCCCCAGCTTTTGTGAAGGAGGTTCAGTGTCTTAATAGAAGAATAGAAGTCCTCAGCAGGTTTGTCTTAAAATCAGTAGACAAATGTCTACCCTTNATCTTGGAGATGAGATCCCCAGCTTTTGTGAAGGAGGTTCAATGTCTTAATAGAAGAATAGAAGTCCTCAGCAGGTTTGTCTTAAAATCAGTAGACAAATGTCTACCCTTTTTTAAAATTCTTCACAAATTTGTCCAGTGGGGACCAGATGTAGAGGAGGCCTTCCAAAAGTTAAAGGCCTAACTTATTACACCCCTTACTCTCCCATGTAGTATAAAGAGAGACCTTGTATCTCTACCTTTCCTCCTCCTCGTCCTCTATCGTGAGTTCTGTCCTTGTCAGGGAAGATACTGGAGTCCAAAGGCCAATATACTATGTACATAGGGAGTATCGAGGAGAAGAGGTGAGATACTTAGAATTGAAGAAGTTGGCCCTTGCACTTGTCACCGCTGCCAGACACCTACACCACTATTTCCAGAGCCACACCATTGTGGTCATCATAGATCAATCGCTCAAGGGAATCGTAGTAAAGCTAGATGTATCCGGCCGGCTCCTCAAATGTGCCATCAAGTTAAGTGAGTTCGACATGCAACACAAGTCGTGGGCAGCCATAAAAGCACAAGCAATTGCAGACTTTGTGGCCAACTCTATGCCACTTGAAGAAGATTCCCAAAAAGGAGTGCCTTGCACCCCTGTGCTCACCTGCCCAGTACACAGCGCCTCAATTCACCACGAGGCAAGTCCAGGAACCATTCCCAGAGAGCCTGGCACCTTGGAGACGGCCCTCCAAGGCCCTAGAGTCCAGACTCCTAGGCTAGAGGTGCCCAGTTCCCTTACTAGGACAAGGTAGTGATCTAGACACCTAAGATAAATCCTTAGTGATTTTTAACTTAAATTGATTATGATGAAAAAGGAATTAGAAGCAATCTGATTGTGATTCCTAGGTAATTTAAAAAAAAAAGATTTTCTAAACTATTTATGAGTTTTGAAAACATAGATTGAGTTATAATTGGACCCTCTCTGAGCAACACTTTTTAGTACTCAAGAGGACTAGTTTTTGCTTGGTTTTGTGCTTCAAAAATCGGTAGGGACTAACCTATGCTCACCAACATTGGCTAGGTCTGTCTTTTGATGACTTAGGGAATGAGACAGAAAAAACCCAAAAAAGGAAACGTGGAGCTTGCTCTATGAGCTCACTCGAGCAAACCTTCATGGTCGCTTGGGCGATGCTCATGGTCGCTTGAGCGGTGCTCATGCCTTAGTCAAGATGAAAATGTGATTTTCATTCCAGTGACAACCATCCTCTCACCAATCGAGTAGTCGTTCATCAATTTGAGATTTCTTATTTACTAAGACTACCTTTATTCTAGACCTATAGATAGGGAAAACCTTTCCCAGAGATAGGTTAAGTCTCTTATGAGATTTGTAAAAGAGAAAATCCTTTTTTTACTTTGAGAGCTTCCACCACAACCAAGATCCCTAAATCTAAAAACTATCACTAGAGACTATACCCAACCTCACAACTTGGAGAAGAAGATCTTGTTGGTGATAAACCCATTGGCGTGTGCCTACTAGAGATTGTTGGTGTGCCCATGATTATTCTTGGCCTAGAAGAACCATGTGGCGGGGAGGTCTAAGTGAAGCTATATCAGATGTTGAAGGAAGACCTTTGGCAGAGAGATAACAAAGAAAGGAGCATCCAACCATGACATTGGTTGAAGTATAAGTGTCGAGTACTTGTATGTGGACTTAGTGAGTAATTTTTCTGCGATTTTTTCTGAGGAGGGTTTCTGCATCAATAAATCACTTGTGTTCTTTATTGTTTATTATTCACACTTGTGATTGTTAGCACACATGCTCACTATCTGTTTGTTGATTTGATTGATTGATTATTTATTCAACCAAAACTGTGCAAGTTGGGTTTGGGTTTTGGGATCACCATGAGATTGATTGTTGAGTAAATTAATTGAATGTTAATTAGAATTAATCATCATGGTTAAGTTGATTTGTGGTGATTAAAAGTGATCCTTACTATTCATTGGTCAATTTGTGTGAGAAGAGGTAACTATGGTGATTTAAGTTTTTATTAGTAATCAATGGAGCGTTAAATTAAAAAACCTATTCACCCTCTCTATGTAAAGTGTCTATTGCTCCACGTATATAATCATAAGGGAAGATCCACATCAGATTCCCCCTCCCAGAACAACACACATCATTTCCTATCCAAATAATCTCTCCTTCACTATAGGTTATAATGGAGAAGACAAACTCTCTAAGGGGTGATCATCGTCTACCAATTTCATACACAGGTTAGGCTTGTTCATGCACCAATCTCATAATTTCAAGCTGCACAAAATGCTTTGTGTTCATGATATATCCTACAACCTACTTTGAATCCACTAATTTTTTTCTTGGCAACAATTCCATTTTTGCTTTTGATTCTCATCACTTTCACATTCAGGACAAGGCCATTGGGAAGTTTCTATGACAAGGTACCTATGATAATGTACGTTATCCTATCAAGGCCTCAATAGTCCTTCATATCTTCTGGCACATCTTAGAACTAAAGTCATAATTCTTTGATGGCTTGATAAATTAAATCATCCTAATTCTCTCCAACCTATTGTCTAAAATTCAGTTACAAACATCTACACCAAAGTCTCTCCAACCTTTCATGTTTCTCACTTAGAACTTTTTATTTCATTTAGAACATGTGCACATAAATCTTGGTTTCCTACCCTAGAATAGTCTCTTCATGATTTTTTTTAAATTTCTTTCTTTTGTAAAACCTGGGTAAATTTGAATTTTTATAAAAAATGGCAAAACAGTAATTAGTTGCTANCATGATTTTTTTTAAATTTCTTTCTTTTGTAAAACCTGGGTAAATTTGAATTTTTATAAAAAATGGCAAAACAGTAATTAGTTGCTATAGTACGGGTTAAAAGTCTAAATTTTTCTAACTTACATAACAAAATAGACCTCACTGTTGGATTCGTCTCTCAAAATCTAGTTACCNCAGTACGGGTTAAAAATCTAAATTTTTCTAGAACTTACATAACAAAATAGACCTCACTGTTGGATTCGTCTCTCAAAATCTAGTTACCCAGTCAATTTTCATTGAATTATGAGATAGTTGAATTTTTTGTATTTTACAGGGTGATCGGGTGTCGTGTAACCAAAATAAACACGATCAAAAAATTATTGCAAAATGTGAAAAATAATTTAAAGTTAGTTTAAATAAGAATATATTGAACTTGAAACATGACTAAATTTAATTGATTAGGGATGAAATCAGACTTGGTAAAGGCGGACGCATGAAATAACGAGGGCCAAGTGTTTGGCAAGCATAAAAGGGGAAGAAAAATCAGGGGTATGTTTGGTTTGTGTTTAGAAAATAGTTTATTGTTCTCAAAACTCTAAAAACAAGAAAAACATGTTTGGTTAGATTTTTTTAATATCTAGTTTTCAGAAAAAAGTGGGAATTGAGATGGATTTTTAGAGAACATGTTAGGGGTGTTTTGGCTGAATTTGGGAACAAATTTTCAGGAACACAGAAAACACGGGTTGAATATGAGTGTGATGTATATGATTATGAGTGTGATGTATATGAATATGAGTGTGTTGGTGTGTGATGGTTGTATGTGTGGGTGGGTGTGCGATGGCTGTATGTGTGGGTAGGTGTTTGTTGGCCTTGTGTGTGTGGTAGTTCTTGTTATGTGAGAAGATAATTTGGAGAGAGAGAGTGAAGACTCTAGACGATGGAATGACTACTGGAGAGAGAAGGTATAAAAGTGTGAATATTTTTGGGTCAAAAGTAATAAGTTAAAAATTAGTTTTGTGGATNCATGTGAGAAGATAATTTGGAGAGAGGGAGTGAAGACTCTAGACGGTGGAATGACTACTGGAGAGAGAAGGTATAAAAGTGTGAATATTTTTGGGTCAAAAGTAATAAGTTAAAAATTAGTTTTGTGGATTATTGACCAAAACTATTTTACAATTTTTTGTTCTTTAAAACTATTTTCAAAAATATATAACCAAACAGGTTTTACAATCTAAAAATTTTCAAAAATACTTTCTTAAAATTCTTCTCAAAAATTATTTTCGGATATTGTTTTTTGAGAGGCAAACCAAATAGGTCCCAAATTTCTTCCCCAATCTTAGTTGGGTTTTTCGTTGAAAGAGAGAGGGAAGAAGAGAGGGAAAAGCAAGGGATTCTTCAAGCTTCTCTCTATGATCTAGGGCCAACCGCTCNGTTTTTTGAGAGGCAAACCAAATAGGTCCCAAATTTCTTCCCCAATCTTAGTTGGGTTTTTCGTTGAAAGAGAGAGGGAAGAATAGAGGGAAAAGCAAGGGATTCTTCAAGCTTCTCTCTATGATCTAGGGCCAACCGCTCGTCGAATCGACTTAGGCCAATAGCCAAAGTTTATCTACGCGACGAGGACTACGTCTACATACCAAAAAACATGAATTTTGACGAATTTTAAAAGATGAGATTTTTGAAATCAAGGTTCAAGGCTTGGTTTGGGCTCTTGGGAGCTTCCTACTACGTGTATTACGCTTCAAGAGGCAGAGTTCTTTTCCTAATTAGGTTTATTTCCAACCTAGAGTTGAAATATGAAATAGGTAGGGTGTTAGAGATATAATCCCATGTATGACACATACTTATGGTAGTTAAAATGTGAAAAATGGGTATAAGAAGGTTTAAAAATTAATTCTAGCATGAATGGGATTTTGGTGAAATTACTTGTTCGTGATTTCTTAAGATATGTGGTGAAAGAGGTATGCTATGTGTTTACATTTATGCCTTGAAGGTGTTTGATGAAATGCCTATGTGAACTAAGTGTGTTATTTGCATAGATTATATTATAACATGCTTGGGATTTGATATTGGAAAATGTTGGTATATGCATTATGATATATTGACATTGAGGACTTGGGAAGGAATATTGTTCATATTGTGCTCATGACATGTTAAACTTAGTATTGTAATTGCAATTGAAATCTTGGTTGCATAATGATATAAAATATAATGGTACATTACATTTGCATATGCAAGGGAGACATCACATTCGTGGGCATGTAACATGAGTGTACGTGTGTGCATAGTTTTAATCAAACACCACTCTTGGTGGATGATGTGTGGGCTCAGGAAAGTTGGACCAAAGTTCGACTTAGTCGCACAAGTTCCATTGAAAATTGGGTTGGGGTTATCAAGTAGGGCTAAAATATCCCTCAGGTGAAAGACCCGGTGATTTGGATACGCACTTCGTTGGTGTCGAGTCCATAGAGTGTGTCGAATTACGTGGAGCCGTTGGTAGAAGTTCATAAATGTTGTGTCGGTTGGGTGCCCGTTGGTGTAAGTCCATAAATACCCACCCCAAGGAAGACCAGAGATTTATAAATGGTCATTGGGTGTGTAACATCAATGGCGAGGGCTTGGAATGCCCGAATTTATACGCATGACATTGCATGTGTTGTGGGAGTCAGTGAAGGCTCGGGTTGCGTTGCATGTGTGAGTCTTATCTCATAACATGACATGACATGGTTACATTCATTCTTGAAGCAACATGTTCTTGAATGAATGCTTGATGAATGTTGAATTGCATGTGAGTATTTTATATGCATATATGTTGGGGAGTAGCCTCTTTATGAGATACCTTGTTGAGCGTGGTTCACCCTATATGGGGATGACATTTCAGGCACGGGATAAGTGTCGGTGGCACAACAAGAATAAGGGCTTTTTGTGACAAATATTTTACTGCGACTGTGTTTGTCATCACAAAAGATGTATTTGAGACAATTTTTTGTGACAGTTGTGTTTGCCGTCACAAAAAATGTGTTTGTGTTAATATTTGTGGTAGCTATTTTTTCTGCCGTAAATAGTATCATAAACTCAAAAGAAATTTTTGTATTTAAGACAACTGTTTTTCCTACTTCAATAATATTTTATAAATTCAAAAGAATTTTTTATATTTATGGAAGCTATTTTTTCCGTTGTATCTTATATTTCATAAAACATTAAAATGTTGTTTTAGATTAAAAACAATTTATAGTTTAAAGAAGAAAAACACTAAAAATAATTTGTATTGGCCACAACTATTTTTCATGATACAAGTAATATTTTATAAAATTCTGTAGTTTAACATCAAAAGATAATTTTTAGCTCAAAGAAAAAAAAATTTAACTCTACAAAGTCAAGTTTTTATATCAAAATTAGGGGTGTTAAAATATGACACGACCCGTTAACACGACATAAAATTAGTGGGTTTGAGTATTCCTTAAGCCACCTATTTAATAAACGAGTGAACCCGTCACGATACGATTATAAATGAATAAGATATTGGTGAAACCAATTAGAAGAAATGTATACAATATGACTTGTTTATATACCATTTACATAATTGGACAAGCCGTTCAGAGAAATGTTGTGTGACCCTCTGTTGATGTATATTCTAACTTCTTTTAGTTCTTTATTGTATATATGTATATAAATATTATTACAGTATAGTAACAATAATTTTATATTTTTTCAGATGTCACTAAGATAGTAAATGGTCCAGGAATAATGTTCAACTTTTTTGCATTAATTTCTTGTACTTATAGGTCGTTATGTTTTATAAAAGTGCATATTTTACATTTTGTTTAACTCGCGGGATTTTGTTTTTTTTTTTATGAAAATATTGCTATGTTTTTGGAAATGTTGATTATATTTACTTTTGTGTTTATCTATATATTAAATTAGGTAGTTGTATGGATATTAATGAGTATTTGGTCTAATGGTACTCCTTACATTATGAAAACTTGAGGTCAAGTGTTCAAGTCTTCTTCCCCTTTCCCCCTCCCTATATGCACAGGGTATATAACATGGGTTACCAATGGTCCATAATAATTAAAAAAAAATTATTTTTTTTTGTGGCGGTATTGTTGCCGTCATAAATATATCTTTTATTTTTTACGACATCCAAATATGGTATTTGAGGCAGCACTTTTTGCCGCTGTGATAAACCCAAAAGTGTCGGATTTTTTGTGACAACTTATTTATGACAGGGCCTTGCTGCCGTAAATATTATTTGAGATAGACCATTGCTGCTGTAAAAATCTTTTGAGACCACACTTATTATGGCGAGGCAATGCCACCACAATGCCGTCACAAAAAGTATTTGTGACCACAAATAGACTTTTTATGACAACATTTTATCGCTGTAAAAATCCTTTTTTTTTTTTTTGTAGTGTGGATGACCTTCAGTTGTGCTCTCATTGAGAAAGAAAATCCGAGATGTGACTTTAAATTACGTTTTTATAAAACAAATATGTAATTTAGTTTTGGATATGTAATATTGTGTAAAGAATTTTAAAACAAACTCGTATGAACTATGTTTCTTATAAAATTGTATGTTAGATGAGTTTGGGTTATTATTGTATGAGATTGGAAGAGTTGGAATTGAGAAAGGATCCAATCAGGGGGAAAACTAGGGTGATCTACTGGTACAACGTTGATTACCTATCGGTATAAGTTTTCCAGTGAGCTCTTCTACAGGTAGTAGAACGTTGATCTTCTATCGGTAGAAACTTTCCAATGACCTCTTTTATCGATAGAATGTCAATCTTTTACCGATGGAAGTTTTCCAAGGAGTTTTCCTACCGGTAGAACATTGTGTTTCTACCGGTAGGTCTCCTTTAATTTTCCAAAAATCCAAATACTTTTGTCAAGCCTCTAGGTTTTGAGTCCTTTTGTTTCAAGGATGTACATGAATAAAATCAAGTGTGAATTGATGTATATTGGACAATGAAATGGTCATATGACAGATATGTTCACAGGTTATGCGTTTAGGAGTACCTGATACAAGGGAGATTCTGCCTAAATGTTGTGTTATTCATGATCCCGGTGAAGGGGATGTTACTACCATGGTGCCGGGTTATGTAGCATTAATAGATACTTCTGTGGGTTGATGGAGGATCAATGGGTTGATAAAGGACCCCCGATTTTAGGGGCGTCATAGCTTGGTATCAGAGCGTAGGTCCTTGATTTACCTAGGGCTTGAGGGACAGGGGTCTAAGCCATTGCATCCATTGTGCATTACATGTTATGTGCATTGAAAGCTACATGTTATATGTTAAGNGGACAGGGGTCTAAGCCATTGCATCCATTGTGCATTACATGTTATGTGCATTGAAAGCTACATGTTATATGTTAAGTGTTATGTGAATAATATGCATGGTTAAATGTATATAGAAAAGAGATGCTAGAGTTAGAGAACATAACCTTGGGGTTGGAAAGATAAGGAATGAGACTTTCATGGCATAAATATCTACTAGTGGGTGACACATACCTTACTAGTGAGACAAGGGGAGAAATCTCAAAGTTTCTACTTGATCCCCACCTTGGGATACTAAGTTACTGCTCTATTGTTATTTGACATGTGTGTAGATGAAAAATAGAGGAATAGGATAAGATCTTAGAGACTATAAAGATCACATCTAATGTCACTAAGATTAGGCAAGCTATATTCCAGCTCGAAGGGGAAACCCATTTATGGTGAGATTGGGCAAAGGTCTCAAAGAACCTAGAGGCAATGACATAGGGAGAGTTCTGGGAGCTCTTCATAGGTAAGTACTTCCCATCAGCTGTTCGACAAGCGAAAGCCTGAAGTTCTTGGATTTGAAGCAGGGGACTATGACAGTGATAGAATACATAGCTAAGTTCACCGAGTTGCCTGTTTTCCCAATGACCATGTGGCCATAGACTTGGCCAAAGTGAAGAGATTCAAGGATGGTTTGAAGTTGTTCATCCAGGGAAAGATTGTGGGTCAATGCCTATAAGATTTGGACTCGATGGTCTAGATGACTATGACTATTGAGAGAGAGGTCGATGATGCAAGGAACATTCGGGAGGCGGATGCTAAGGACAAGAAAAAGGAGGGTCAAACCTCTTATTTTAGTTTGGGGAAGAAGCAGAAAACTTTAACCCACAAGAGTATCAGGGATAGGGCCGCGGCTATCAAGGCCAAGACCAAGGTCAATCCTCCCAAGGAGGGAGAAACTTTAGGACTTCCTACTAGGTAGGCCAAAGGACTTGTTTCATATGCTATCAATTGGGTCACATGAAGCGAGATTGTCCTCAGAGGTAGGGATTCTAGAGCTATGGGGCATCTTAGTCTTAGTCATCATTGGGGTAGCCACAGACATTCTTCATTCCTCCCTACCCCACCTTGGGCCAGGGAAATCAGTTTCAGTATTAGGGTACTGCATAGGCCCCTACAATTTATGAGTGAGGACTCCGTAATCAGGCCAGATGGGCTAGGGCATGGGTTAAGGCCAAGGACAGGGCTTACAAGCCAGGACTTTGGGGACTTATGAGCAAGTCTACGCCATCACACCTTAGACTGAGCTAGTGGTTTAGTTAGGTATTCATAATACATTTATACTCTCTTGCTTATGGGCAAGGGTATTAATTGACATTCATTTATTTCTACATCATGTGTAAGGAATTTGGACTTAGAAGTTGAGGCCTTGGAAGAGCCATTGCATGTGTGTTCTCCCCTAGGAGCTAGGGTATGCATTGATTAGATATGTCAGGGTTATGAGTTAGAGGTCTCGGGGATTCTCCTCACAGTGGACCTTAGGGTCATGTACATGTCAGAGTTTGATGTCATCCTCAGGATGGATTGGTTGGCAGTACATCGAGTCATCATTGATTGTGATCCGAAGAGGGTTACCGCATATACACTAGAGGGTGTTTGTTTCAAGTTTCAGGGGAAAAAGCATGATGTTTTACCCCAAGTAGTGTATGATTCCAGTTGGCACAAGCAGTTGATGGGTTAGCTTACGAGTCTTACCTTGGAGGATGAGGTAAGATAGAAGTTAGGTCTACCTCATGTGGTTTATTAGTATGAAGATATTTTTTTGGATAAACTACCGAGATTGCCTTCACATCGAGATGTAGACTTCACCATTTAGTTGCATCCAAACACATTTCTCATTTCTATGACTCTACATAGGATGAAATGTATAGAGTTACAAGAACTCAAGATCCAGTTGCAAGAATTATTTGACAAGGGTTTCATTAGACTGAGTACTTCACATTGGGGGGCTTTAGTGTTGTTTGCCAAGAAGAAAGACAAGACCATTCGGTTATGTATATAGACAATCGACAGTTGAATTGGGTTACCATCAAGAATAGGTACCCTTTGCTGCAGATGTATAACTTGTTTGATCAACTGAGTGGGGCACGGGTCTACTCCAAGATAGATCTGCGCACGGGTTACCATCAATTGAGGATTAGTGTAACGCCCCAAAACACACCCTGGATGATATTACATTCTAAAACCATTCATATCATGAGAGCACTAATATAATCTCTTAAGAAACAAGACTTCATTTATCATCCACGAATATTTACAATATTATCCAAAAGAATAAGCCCAAGTCATGGCTATTACATCTCAAAAATTAATTAAAGAAGCGCAACGGAATAAACAAAAGAAGCTAGACTACACAATATTCCAAAAGAATGTCCTAGTCTAGCACAAAAGGAAAGGAGGTCACTCTATGCATCCACCTCGGGATCCACACTCCCGTCCAGTGGAGTCTCCCAAGTAGCGGGCTCCT
>CAUOFW020009402.1:50948-162027 GCA_963454935.2 Ilex paraguariensis
TCTATTTTACCCATCCGAATCGGCTATTAATGAAGTTTTGCGATGTTTGCAAATAAAAGGTGATAAAGGGTGTTTCTTAAAGCCTTTTATACTTATTTTAAGCCTAAAAGTACTCATTATTCTTATATTTTGATTTAAGATGCAAATGAAAATATTAAATATAAAACAAACCTAATTGGACTATTTTGACATCTTTTTGTTATCTGAGCATAACTCTCTCATCCAAGCTCCGATTGAGATGATTCAAGATGTTATGGAATGATAAAAAAGAGCTCTAAAACTTTCATGTTTTGAGTTTTGAGATATTGACTGAATCAAAGTCTAAATTGAGCTTGAAGTTGCAGCAGTGCACTATTCACAGCCTGTCTTCNGAATATTTACAACATTATCCAAAAGAATAAGCCCAAGTCATGGCTATTACATCTCAAAAATTAATTAAAGAAGCGCAGCGGAATAAACAAAAGAAGCTAGACTACACAATGTTCCAAAAGAATGTCCTAGTCTAGCACAAAAGGAAAGGAGGTCACTCTATGCATCCACCTCGGGATCCACACTCCCGTTCAGTGGAGTCTCCCAAGTAGTGGGCTCCTCGACCCTTACGTCCTCCCCTTNTTATTTTCACTAACATTTTAAATCTCTACTTTTCTAATCTACCAAATTCAAACGCACATCACTACATATATCCACATTTTTTTACCACAGTTATTTACTATATATCTATATACATATATAAAAGAAAATACGGGGTGTTACAATCCACCGCCTTAAAAGAAAGTTTCGTCCTCGAAACTTACCTCAAGTAGCGAACAAATATGGATACTTCTCCTGCATTTGTTGCTCCGGTTCCCATGTAGCTTCCTCCACTCATTGGTGTTGCCACAAAACTTTCACCAATCTGATAACTTTGTTGCGAAGCACTTTTTCCTGGGCGTCGAGAATTTCTATCGGTTGTTCTTGGTAGGTTGCTCCGTCTTGAATTTCAATCTCCTCCATGTTCACGACTGGAGTTGCATCCGAGTGACACCTTCTCAACATGGACACGTGGAACACATCATGTACTCCGGATAGCTGGGATGGTAGTCGAAGTTGGTATGCTGCCTTGCCTATCGCTTTGATTACCTCAAACGGTCCGATATCTCTTGGCGTTAACTGCCCCTTCTTGCCGAATCGAAACACGCCTCTCTTGGGTGACACCTTAAGAAATACGTAGTCTCCCACCTTGAATTCTGAGGGTCTTTGTCTGTGGTTTGCACAGCTCTTCTGTCTACTTTGCGCCGTCCGTAGCCTCTCTCGGATGAGTTGAATCTTCTCTGTAGTTTCTCGAATAATGTCCGGTCCAAACAAACTACTCTCACCGGCTTCTAACCAAAACGTCAGTGATTGGCATGGTCTTCCATACAATGCTTCATACGGTGCCATCCCAATACTTTCTTGATAGCTGTTGTTGTAAGCAAACTCCACCAACGGTAAGTGGTCGCTCCAACTCCCCTTGAAGTCCAACGCGCAAACGCGTAACATATCCTCCATAATCTATATCACCCTCTCGGATTGGCCATCTGTTTGGGGATGAAAAGTCTTACTGAAATGTAACTCCATCCCCATCGCTTGTTGTAGACTCTGCCAGAATCTCGCCACAAACCTAGAGTCACTATCTGACACAATCGAGAGCGGAATGCCGTGTAACCTCACTATCTCATGGATATACAGCTGACTCAAAGTCTCGAATGTATTTGTGGTCTTCATACCCAAAAAGTGAGCGGAGTTGGTGAGTCTATCCACAATGACCCACACTGCATTATGCCCGCGCGACGTCCATGGTAAACTCAACACGAAGTCCATGGTGATGTGATCCCACTTCCACTCTGGAATAGACNCAAAAAGTGAGCAGACTTGGTGAGTCTATCCACAATGACCCACACTGCATTATGCCCGCGCGACGTCCATGGTAAACTCAACACGAAGTCCATGGTGATGTGATCCCACTTCCACTCTGGAATAGGCAAAGACTGTAGGACTCCTCCTGGCCTTTGATGCTCAATCTTTCCCTGTTGGCACACTGCACATTTTTCCATATACTTGGCCACATCTCGCTTCATTCCCCTCCACCAGTATTGACGCTTCATGTCCCTATACATCTTTGTGCTACCGGGGTGGATAGCAAACTTGGAGCGATGGCACTCTCCAAGTATCTCCTCCTTTAAGGACGAATCATCGGGAACACATAGCTTCTCCCCATATCTCAACTCTCCATTCTTCCAAGACCATCCTTTAATAGCTTCTCCATTCCCCAATCGGACTCTAATCAAATCGAGTTCCGAATCTAGGCATTGCAACTCTACCACCCGTCGTCGAAGCGTCGGTTGAGCTACAAGGTTGAATAAATANCCATTCTTCCAAGACCATCCTCCCATCGCTTCCCCATTCTCCAATCGGGCTCTAATCCAATCGAGTTCCGAATCCAGGCATTGCAACTCCACTACCCATCGCCGAAGCGTCGGTTGAGCTACAAGGTTGAATAGATATGATTGATACTCCGGTCCATCCACCCATAGATCGTACTCCTCCAATGCATCAATCATTTTCCACCTATTTACCGCAAGAGAATTGATTTCACCCCGAGACTTCCTGCTAAGAGCGTCGGCAACTACATTGGCCTTCCCTGGATGGTAGTTGAGTGTGAACTCATAATCTTCCAAGTACTCAATCCACCTTCTCTGCCGGAGATTCAAGTCTTTCTGTGTGAAGATATACTTGAGGCTTTTATGGTCCGAAAACACTTGAAATTTCTCCCCGTATAAATAACATCTCCACAACTTAAGAGCAAACACCACTGCAGCCAGCTCCAAGTCGTGTGTGGGATAATTCTGCTCGTGCACCTTGAGTTGCCTCGAGCCATAAGCCACTACCTTCCCTCCTTGCATTAGAACGCATCCCAATCCTCGTAGTGAAGCATCGGTGTAGACATCGTAGCCTTCCCCACTACTCGGAATAATGAGGATAGGGGCAGTCGTCAACTTCTCCTTCAAGGTGCGAAAAGCTAGTTCACACGCTTGAGTCCACAAAAATTTCTCCCCCTTCTTTGTAAGGCGAGTCATCGGCATCGCAATCTTGGAGAACCCTTCCACAAACCTACGATAATAGCCGGCTAACCCCAAGAAACTCCGTACTTCTGTCACGTTCCTCGGTGGTTCCCATTTCATCACGGCCTCAATCTTTGCTGGATCAACCGCTACTCCTTGCTCGGACACAACATGGCCAAGGAACTTCACTTCCTTCATCCAAAACTCACACTTGCTCATCTTTGCATATAACTTATGTTCTCTCAATGTTTGTAGCACAATAGAGAGATGACGAGCATGTTCCTCCTGAGTCTGTGAGTAAATCAATATGTCATCAATAAACACAATGACAAATTGATTGAGGTAAGGCCGGAAGACTCTGTGCATCAATTCCATGAAGGCTGCGGGGGCATTAGTCAATCCGAACAGCATCACCGTATACTCAAAATGACCATACCGGGTACAGATAGTAGTCTTAGGAATATCCTCCTCCTTAATTCGCAACTGATGATACCCTGTGCGAAGATCAATCTTGGAGTAATACTTTGAACCCTTCAACTGGTCAAATAAATCAACAATTCTCGGCAACGGATACTTATTCTTCACGGTAACTCGATTCAACCTCCGGTAATCCGTGCACAAGCGTAGAGTCTCATCCGTTTTCTTCACAAAGAGGACCGGGGTTCCCTAAGGTGAAGTGCTTAGACGGATAAACCCAATCACCAACAAGTGATCCAACTGCTTCCTTAGCTCCTTCAACTCCAAAGGTGCCATCCGGTAGGGAGCAATGAATATGAGTACGGTTCCTGGATAGAGATCTATCTTGAACTCAATTTCTCTATGTGGTGGTAATCTGGGTAATTCCTCGAGAAAAACATTCGAAAACTCCATTNGGGAGCAATGAATATGGGTACGGTTCCTGGATAGAGATCTATATTCCTGGGAGAATCTGGGTAATTCCTCGAGAAAAACATTCGGAAACTCCGTTACAATTAACACTACATCTGTATGGATTTTATCCCTGTCATCTCCCATCAAGCTAGCTAAGAAACTCAAATGACTTCCCGATTTTGCTTTTAAGAATCTACTACCCGTAGTAGAAAATGGATGGAAAGAATCTCGGTTATTCATAAAATTGAAAACGACTCCTCTTGGCAACTGAAATATAATCTGTTTGCGAAAATAATCCATTACCACCCAGAAAGTGGACAACAAGTTCATCCCGAAAATCACATCATACCCCTTTATCTCTAAAGTAATCAAATCCACAATCAATTCGTGTTCCCCAATGCGAAGCACACAACCCTTGCAAACTCGGCTAGTATCTAACCGTTCTCCCGTGGGCAAGCTAATGTTCATAACATGATCTAGCTTTGCGAAACTCAATCCCAAATCAAGTGCATATGTTGTGCATACAAATGAGTGTGTTGCACCGGGGTCAAATAATATTCGAGCCCAAGAATTGTAAATAAGGACGATACCTACCACAACGGCATTGACAATGTCCTCCTCCGGCTGATTCAAAACAAATACTCGCCCTTGGTTGGCGCCGTCGGGGGCTTGAGCTTGTATCGGTCGCTGTGGTGCAGGCCTCGGTGGTGGTGGTTGGGCTGCTGGTACCTGTCTGGCAGTCTGGATAGGCCCCTGAGGTGGAAAAACTGGGCAATGCATCCGAATATGTCCCACGCCTCCGCATGTAAAGTAGGATCGTGGGGTAATACCGGCTCTAGTCTGAGTGTCTCCCTCTCCTCAAGCGGTCAAAAGTCGTTGTCCACCTGTCTGGTCTGGGCGACGGTATGGTGTCGATCTCTGTGCCCCACTAATGCTAGCACCCGTCTGGATCGGACCTTATCTCGAGAAGCCCTGTCGTCGCTGGCTATCCTCTATGTCTCTCTCTACCAGTGCAGCTCTGTCCACCAAATCCCAAAAATCACGGATCTTGAGAGCCACCAAATTCTCCCTAATGATTGGCCTCAGACCCTGCTCGAAGCGCTTGACCCTATCGGCCTTATTAGATATAAATTCCGTAACATAACGGGAGAGCTCATCGAACCGCCTCTCATACTCAGCCACGGTCATACTACCCTGTCGTAGTGCAAGAAAATCCACCTTCATTCGGTCTTTTGACCGATTCAGGGAAGTACTTATCTTGGAAAAGTTGATCGAACTCTTCCCAAGTGAGTGTGTCGGTGTCCCTTCTCCTCTTTATGGCATCCCACCAATAGTCGGCCTCCCCCTCAAACAGGTAGGTCGCCAAACCAACTCTCAACTCCTTGCCAACTCCCATGCCGTCACAGATCTTCTTCAGCCGGCGGATCCATCTATCCGGCTCCAAAGGATTAGAGCTCCCTTGGAAATTGGGTGGTCGTTGTCTTAAGAATTCCCGAAGAGCTATCATCCTTCGGTCTCCGTTCCTATTCCCGATGAGCTCCACCATTGTGGTTGTTGTTACCATTTTGGTTTTGTACCAAAGTGGTGAGCTCCTTCAAGCATTGGTAAATGCCTTGCATGGCATCCGGAGGTGGTGGTGATGGTGGATTTACTTGACCTCCACAGCCACGGCCACGTCTACGTCCCCATCCTTGTTCGTCGGTCATCCTGCACATCAATTCACAACTTAGTTCATGGATGTACATGACATCCTAAATATTAGGTTAAGCTAAGGCATAGAACGTGTATAAAAATTTACTCAAGGATTTGATTCACCCTAATCTTAAAGCTCTAGAGGTGATTTCATAACCTACAGCTTCCATGTAAGACCTAAAGCCTAAGCTCTGATACCAACTTTATAACACCCTAAAACACACCCTGGACGACATTACATTCTAAAACTATTCATATCATGAGAGCANAAGCATCCTTACCGGGAACCTCTTGGGAAGGGGTGAGCATCCTTACAAGGAACTTCTCACTCATGTGCATCACAAACAACCCAACCAAGCATATAATTCCAACATTTATCTCAATTTACAAGCATCTATCCAAAATCCCCAAAATATATCATATTACAATTCCACAACCAACTAAGAAAATACATGAGATCACAATAACATCATTTTTCTATCCAATACAAAGCACTAAGGTTTCAAAATCCATAATAAAGAAAGCATTTAGGAAGGAAATACATCACTCTCCAAAAATTAGGGTTTTAAAACTAGAAAGGTAATTTCATGGGTATTAAACCCTACTTTGTTCAAAACATGTAATCCTTGTAAAAATCCTAAGAGAGGATGATTCCATAGCATATATATACCATTGATAGCCAAAACATACATATATAAATACCCTAGCCTCAACGTAAGTGAATGAAAAAAAATCCCTACCTTGAATCCTTAGTTTTGGTGTGAAGAATAAGAATATTTGATCTTGAATTACCTTTGAATATCTTGTTTTTTCCTTCCTTTCTTCTTCTCTAATGCTCTCTAGGGTTTCAAGAGATGTGGGGGTGTGAAGGAAATGAGATAAAATGAGATAAAAATGAGTTTAAAACATAGCAGTCCCGAAAAACACTGTTCACAGGTTGTTTTGGGTTTCTCCAAATTTACGATTTTGCCACTAAGAATCTCCAATTTGATCCATATGACTACCCTAAGGTTTGTCGACATTCCGGATTCATTTTTAATGTTATTTTAACCTAAAAACATTTATTTTTATGATTTATCTCAAAACCCAAGTCAACGTACACCCGAAACACTAAAGTTTCTATTTTACCCATTCGAATCGGCTATTAATGAAGTTTTGCGATGTTTGTAAATAAAAGGTGATAAAGTGTGTTTTATTAAAGCCTTTTATACTTATTTGAAGTGTAAAAGTACTCAATATTCTTATATTTTGATTTAGGATGCAAATGAAAATATTAAATGCAAAACAAAGTTAATTGGACTATTTCGACATCATTTCGTTATCTAAGCATAACTCTCTCATCCAAGTTCCGATTGAGATGATTCATGATGCTATGGAATGATACGAAAGAGATCTAAAACTTTTATGTTTTGAGTTTTGAGAGATATTGACTGAATCAAGGTCTAAATCGAGCTTGAAGTTGCAACAATGCACTATTCACAACCTGTCTTCGTCCCTTTTCCATTTCCAATCCATTCCTAAGCCGACCAAATCCATCCCAAACCTCTCCAACACATATTTATACACCAAACCTATTTAATAAAAGTTTTAGGACCTAAAATTTTATATTTTCACTTATTAAAATCAAATTTCAACTATTATTTTCACTAACATTTTAAATCTCTACTTTTCCAATCTACCAAATTCAAACACACATCACTACATATATCCACATTTTTTTACCACAATTATTTACTATATATCTATATACATGTATAAAAGAAAATACGGGGTGTTACAATTAGGGAGGTAGATATCCCTAAGACAGTGTTTAGGATGCGGTATGGGCATTTCGAGTTCATAGTTATGCCTTGTGGAATGATGAATGTCCCAACGACGTTCATGGATCTCATGCATAGGGTGTTTCAACCCTACATAGATTATTTTGCCATGGTCTTTGTTGATGACATCCTAATCTACTCCAAGTTTTTAGAAGGAGCATGAGGGTCACTTGAGGGTGGTTCTCCAGACCTTGAGGGACCATCTATTGTATGCCAAGTTTAGCAAGTGCGAATTTTGGCTGATGGATGTGAAGTTTTTGGGACATGTGGTGTCGGATTTTGGGGTGTCTGTGGACCCAGAGAAAGTTGGGGCAGTTATGAGTTGGGAGAGACCAAAGTTAGTCTTTGCGATATGTAGTTTCTTGGGATCGGTGGGGTATTACATGAGGTTCATTGAGGACTTTTCCCAACTAGCTGCACCTATGACTAAATTGACTCGAAAAAAGGTCAAGTTTGAGTGGAATGACTCATGTGAGAAGACATTCCAAGATTTGAAGAGAAGACTTGTTTCAGCTCCTATTCTGAAAGTTCCAGAGAGGGGACAAAGGTACACAATATATTGTAATGCCCCTAAGGACGGACTTGGGTGTATATTAATGCAATCTATGAAGGTGGTAGCTTATAGTTTTCAACAGTTAAAGAACCATGAGTAGAACTATCTCACGCATGACATGGAGTTGGCAGGTATTGTCNAAAAAGGGCTAAGGCTCAAACTAAATCAAAGGTGGCCTAATATCATTTCTAGATAGGCATGGGAGAGCATTGTTCATATCAAGACAAAGTCGATCAACTATCCAAATGCACCTAACCAAAACAAGCATAATGAGATTATTAAACACATTTGAAATTTGAAAAATTATTCCTTGAGGAAATGTAAGTTCCCTCCAACAAGGATTGATGCTAAAGCTCTCATGGATTCTTACTCATCTCCACTATTCATGTCAAGCACTAAAATGTGAATTCAATTCGTAAATTGATGAAATTATACATTCAAGGTGAACATATTGGTGAGTTCAAAAGCAAATACATAAGTGATACTCAAGCATAGGATGAACTTCTATAATGTGTGATGAGTGGGTTTTATACCTACAAATTGAGTATTCCTGGCTTGATAAAATTGCAAGTTTTCAAGTATTTTATGTTCCATTTTATTTGTTTTGTGTGTTTTAATTTTGTTTTGTAGGGATCATGATTTGGAAGGAAACAATGTCGTTTTGTAGCCTAAGTGTTGAATTAATTGAGGACTAAGCAACAAGGGCAGCTGTCAGCACAAAAGGGGACCAGCGCCNAACAAGGTCATTTGGGAGCCTAAGTGTTGGATTTTTGAAGACTAAGCAACAAGGATAGCTCTAGGCTTAAATGGGGATCGGTGACTCAGTGCTACAAACTAGCGCCTAGGCGCTAGGAGGGTAGAAAGTCAGCGCCCCTGCACTGATTTTAAGGGCTGCAATGCTTGTTTTAATGTGGACGCAAAATCTTACTTGTTTTTGAGCCAAAATTGAACCCCTAATGCTACATATATGCTAGGATTTAAGTTGGGACTGATATATACTGATTTTGGGGGCTGCTAAGAGAAGAAAAACCAAGGGATTGATAGAAAAATTGAAGGCAAGAATCAAAGAAAGCAACGCGAAGAAAATTGGACTTGAAGGACAGAGAGGAATTAAAGATTGCAACTAAGTTTTCGTTCTTTTCTCTTACTTTTACTTCTTGATTTTCTGAGATGTTGTTTAATTTGAGAATGATGTTTTTCAATTACTTTATGAACTAAATCTTTATTAAGATTGCAATGGAACCTGATGTTTAGTTAAATTGATCTATTCTTGTTTCTAGTTCTTATTGATCATATAAAAGTTGTTTATCATATTTTGTGCTTAATATATGATTGTGTGGCCAACAATTAATTTGATAACCTAGATGAAATTGAAAGATGAATTCTAGGTTTAGATCGGAATATGATGACATGCGTTTGGTTAAATCTTCTTCAGATTGAATAACTGGGTTTGTGTATAGGATAAGAATATATCTATATGCCGTGTGTAACTTTTATGAGAGTTTGAACTTAATAAATCTATTCCAACTTATTTTGCATAGGAATATAATAATTTAATTGGGAGAGATTTTTTTATCTAACTATCGGAAGAGGTTTGATAAATAATTTTGAATTCTCAATTAACAACTTATTTTGATCAATTAATTGGAAAGAGAGATAAAAAAATTTACACGAAGCATTAGGCGAAGTTGCAATCTTAAGTTCTTTTATGTGGTAAATTCAATCCTTGATTATTAAGTTTAGATTTAGTTTTAAATTAGTCATTCCATAGCTTAATTCCAATTGTTTAAATAAAATTAAATTGGTACAAAGTTAGTACTTGGATATTATTAATAATAAATCTCCGTGGGAACGATACTCTACTTATTACTTTATTACTTGTTGATCATGTATACTTGCACGTAAATTGTCAATATCAAATTTCGAAAATAAGTTTTTGGCGCTGTTGTCAGAGAATTATTCTAGTAATTTTTTCAATATTAATTTCAATTAATTTGATCTTAGTTTAAACTTATTTAATATTCAGTTTTAATTGCTTTTGCAAGTACTGTTGAATTTTGTATGCAAACACGATTTACAGGTCAAGAGCTACTACCGTACGAAGACGAAATCGAAATCGAAATCGAAAGAAGGCTCCAAAACTTGCGAAAGTAGTGTCAAGAAGTTAATAATCAAGAAATTATGGCTGAAGATGAACAGAAATCATTAAGGGATTATGTTGTGTCGCTTATTAGGGAAATACAATCGAGCATTCAAAGACCCGTAATTCAAGCAAACAGTTTTAAAATAAAGCTGGGTACCATCCAAATAATTTAGAATTCAGTGCAGTTTGGGAGTTTGCCTAATGATGACCCAAACGATCATTTGGTGAGTTTTTTGGATATTTGTGACACGTTCAAGTATAACGAGGTTACAGAAGATGCGATTAGACTTCGACTTTTCCCTTTCACAGTTCGTGATAAGGCAAAAAGTTAGTCGCATTCATTGCCGCTGGATTTTATTACCACATGGATATATTTAGCTCAAAAATTCTTAGCTAAATTATTTCCACCAGCTAAAACTGCAAGGATGAGAAACGACATCACTTCTTTCACACAATATGATTCTAAGACTCTCTATGAAGCTTGAGAGTGATTCAAAAANAGGATGAGAAACGACATCACTTCTTTCACACAATATGATTCTAAGACTCTCTATGAAGCTTGAGAGCGATTCAAAAACTTACTCCAAAAATGCCATCACCATGGTATTCCTAATTGGTTGCAAGTTCAAACGTTCTACAATGGGTTGTTTAGTGATACTCGAACTAGTATCAATGCAGCTGTACGTGGGGCATTGATGGAAAATTTTTTTGATGAAACTTATGAGTTATTGGAGACGATGGCTGCCAACAATTATCAGTGGCCCTCTACAAGGATCAATCAGCCAAAGGTAGTAGGGGTTTATGAAGTTGATGCGGTTATTGCATTGGCTGCACAGGTTGCTACATTGACAAAAAAGATTGATGCTTTAGGGGTGCAACCTAATCAGAGTGTGGTAGTTGTTTGTGAATTGTGTGCCAGGAACCGTCTGAGCAATCAATGTGCAATTAGTTCAGAGTCAGTACAATACGTTGGTAACTTAAATAGGCAACAACATGGCAATAATTTCAACAATTATAACCCCGATTAGGGGACTCATCTGAGCCTTTCTTGGAATAATAATCAAGCACAAAACTCTGCTCCCAGACAATCATATCCACCAGGCTTTCAGAATCAAGCTCCACCATAATAGAAAAAGAAGTCAAATTTGGAGGAATTGCTTTCCAGGTACATAACACAAAATGAGACAAGGATGAATAGTATGGAAGTATCAATTTGAAACCTAGAAAACCAAATGGGTCAGCTTGCTAATGCCATTAACAACCGACCTCAAGGTACTCTACCTAGTGATATGGAGGTCAATCCTAAGAGGGAAGGTAAGGAGCACTACAATCCTATTACATTACGAAGCGGAAAAGAGTTACCTAAGGTTGTTGGTGGAACTCCAAAACAATCACATGGAGATGATACTAAGGGTAAAAAAAATAAAAGATAGCAAGAATGTGGAACATGAAAAGAAAGAAGAAGATCCAGTTGCATGTTTTAATGGAGGTAAGCAGAGTCCTATTGTGCCTCCCGTGCCGTTTCCACAATGTTTACAAAAATAGAAGTGGGATAAAAAATTCTCTAAATTCTTGGATGAGTTTAACAAACTGCAAATAAATATCTCTTTCGCAGAAGTAGTGTAGAAAATGCCTAAATATGTGAAATTTTTGAAGGAAATTTTTTCAAAGAAAAGAAAACTAGGCAATTTTGAGACAGTGACACTTATGGAGGAGTGCAGTGCTATTCTTCAAAAGAAGCTACCACCAAAGCTCAAAGATCCAAGTTACTTTAAAATTCCATGCACAATAGGCAATCAAATTTTTGGGAAACCGTTGTTTGACTTGGGAACTAGTACTAACTTGATTCCATTCTCAATTTATCAGTAATTGAGTTTGAAGGAAACGAAGCCTACTAATGTTGCATTGCAACTTGTGGACATATCACTCACTTATCCAAGAGGTATAGTTGGGAACGATCTAGTTAAAGTGGATAAGTTCATTTTTTCAGTTGATTTTATATTCTTAGATTTTGAGGAAAACAAGGAAATACCTATTATTGTTGGGCGACCATTCTTAGCAACAGGGAGAATGACATGATCTGATATGTGTACACCCAAGTATAGGCGGTCAAGTTGTGGTAATAATCCGGTTAAGTCTAGAGTCGAATCCACAGGGAACTATGATTAGTGTTTTGAAGTAGCAGTGATAGAGACCAAGTGACTGTAAACCTTGAGAGTTTGAAGTTATTGGATTTCCTGAATAGAATATAAGATTATTTCCAAGAATTTTCTAGACAAAATATAAGATAAATTCAAATGTGAACAGTCACCCTTTAGTTCGAGGATTAGAACATGTAGTTAATCATTCGATTTATTATACTTGTGCTTTATAACTCAATTAACTCCTGTGTCAACAACAAGTTAGTCGGAAGATAAATATGGATTATGAGAATTAAGCATATGGTTTCGATGTCTTTCTAAAAGTTTACAAGAATTGTCTGTGCCGAGACTCAACCTGTCTACAAATAAGAAAGTGCTTCTACAAGGCCTCCAACCATGACATTAATGTTCCATTCTTAGATAAAACACAATAGTGGTGAAGATTGAAGTATTGTCATGAAGATCTAGTCGGGGTACTTGCCTTGAACCAACGTGTCTTTTTATGCAAGAGTCATCCATGACATAGGGAGAACCCACAGTTATACAAAGTACCTTAGCTTTGCTAGATGCATTCAATCATTCACTAATCCTCTTATTAAAGAGTGAATGAGGAACTACTCACTCTTCATGGCTTGGGTAAAACTAGAAAAGTGAGTGATGCTCATCCTTCCACGTAGAGAACTTAAAAGGTCAAGTACAATAAGCGAGGAGCCGATCTTCGACGAAGAATGAGTGAATCACGTTCCACCCTTCACGGCTTTGGCAAAGCTCTAGAAAAGTGGAAGAGTTTCACTCCTATAAGAAAGAAGGAAGCTCAAGCAATGGAAGTGAAAGATAGTAAATGAGAGTAAAAGAAAGCTAGACACTTTTGGAGGGTTTCCACCACAACCAAAAGAGGATCTTTCTCCCTTGATACAAGTAAATATAAGACTAAGTATATGAGTGGGAGTCTAAGCCTCCATCTAGCTCTTGACTAGTTTTTGGTGTAGTCCAAGCCTTACAAACCAAGTTCTAGTTATTTACAAGAATTCTCCACCAAAGCTCCTCCGAATGGAGTATTTATAGGCAAGGAAGAAGGGGAGGAGGAGACAAGAGAGTGTGAAGGAATAGTGTATGCCGCCTAAGTCCAAGTGGAAAGCCAATTACTCTGCAGCCTACCTGTGTAGAACGTTCAAACGTGAGTTGGCATTCAAACGTTGTATCTATTTTTCCTTTGTGGGTGTTCAAATGTTGTATGTCATTCGAACGTTTCTTCTGGCTTTGCTTTATGGGCGTTCGAATGCCAGATGGGGCCTGACCTTCTCACTCAAGTGGCCTATGGTCTTCTGTGGAAACCTATTTCCACACATCTTGGCGTTTTGCACTCATCAATCTAGTCTTCAATCAATTCAAGTGGATGTTCGAATGTGAGTTGGCGTTCAAACATGGTACTTAAGTACCTCAAAGTCTTCCTTCTGGGCTGCAACACACCATGTCTCAACAGTCTGGTCTTCAATCAATTCAAGTGGACGTTCGAACGTGAGTTGGAATTCGAACGTTCTTGGCATGGTTCAAGCTTTTTCAATTTTTCTCCAGAATATGCTGGTGTTGCATGAAAGTTTGATGTTCATTGCCTTTAGTCCCTTGTACAATTTATGGCCTGAAATGTCATCATTTAAACTCCATCAAAGTATAATTAGTCTTAAAAGAACGTAGTAATATGCTAATTTTAACCACTAATCACACCCCCCAACTTAAATATTGCTAGTCTCTAGTAATACAAAAGCAATGGAATGTAAATATATTTCTAATGCCTTTTTCGTAGGTCATATGGTTGCATTTAGCTTATGCAACTAGATGTTGAACCGCTAGGTTTACCCTAATGGACGAGTGGNAATGGAATGTAAATCTATTTCTAATGCCTTTTTCGTAGGTCATCTGGTTGCATTTAGCTTATGCAACTAGATGTTGAACCACTAGGTTTACCCTAATGGACGAGTTGTGTCTCGTGAGGGTTTTCAGTGAAGCTACCCACAAACTTCAATCGAACAGATGTGTATATGGGATTGTTAGTTAAAGTAAATTAGTATCATGGTCGTTGGGACACCCAACCCTCAATTTTGACTTACATCCCTCATGCTCCTCTTTCATAGGTATTTATTCTATGCAAAAATTAGCATCAATCACATTGGCATTTGAAATTCCCAGTGTAGTAGGAATGATCATTCTAGAGACAAGAATTGTTACATAACAAACATTCCAATTTACCACCCTCCATGGTTAGCTTTGATTTCACAAACCTCTCTTAGAAGTGCCCTCAGCAATAATTCGCTCCAATTACAGTGACTTGTCTCTCAAAGGGCATGTGATCAGAAGATGGCCAGTCAAAGAATCACATTCACAGTTAGGAATGGAGTGAAAGTTTTAAGAAAGTAGACCAATCATGTTCTTGGCATAATCTCATGGAAGAATATCGATGCAGTTTAAGAAATACTATTAAACATACCCCAATTTTTGGTTGATAACACACACATGCATCAGACTTGAGATCAATTAGGACTTTTGTAAAGCTTGTAATGTGGCCAGAGGTTAGTGGCTAACAAAATGATGTCAATGGTATTCAAAAGTTATCTTTTCCTTATGTAGTGTAGCACATTCCTTTCTTGCTTTTCGATCTTTTGCCAAGAAATTGTATTTCTTTCTTTTATTTTTTTCATTCTTCACTTTCTTGGCAATTCCCTGTTTTTCTATTTCTTTTCCTTTTCGGTTGTTTCTACCGAATTTTCATTGAACAGTCGCCACCATTGTCTTTTCTATTTCTCTTGCTTTTCAGTATCATACTGATTTATGAGAGGGTGTAGGAAAATTAGATAGCAAGGTATGTCAAGTACATTCTTTTATGGCTTGGTTATCACATGAGTTTCTTGAAAAAGAATTCATTCATTGAAGNCTTTTCCTTTTCGGTTGTTTCTACCGAATTTTCATTGAACAGTCGCCACCATTGTCTTTTCTATTTCTCTTGCTTTTCAGTATCATACTGATTTATGAGAGGGTGTAGGAAAATTAGATAGCAAGGTATGTCAAGTACATTCTTTTATGGCTTGGTTATCATATGGGTTTCTTGAAAAAGAATCCATTCATTGATGGCTCAATCATGGCTAACTAGGGGTATTCTTTTTAAAAAGAAATGGCTAAGGCTCAAAATCAATCAAAGATGGTCTAAGATCCTTTCTCAAGTATGGGCACATGTATGTGTCGTATGCAAATGTATGTCAATAGATTGCTTTAGTTGCATCAATCAAAGCAAATGTAATGAGATTATTCAAAGATAGATAGTGAAAAACCTTTCTTGAGTAAATGTTGATATCTCCTCAAAAGCATTGCAAGGCTCAAAACTTACCATGATATCTTTTGTTATCTCTACTGGTTATGTCGGGTTTTTTTGGGAATGTTGGTTATATATCGATTCCATTTTCAAGTCCAATCATCTTGTAACATAAGAATAAGAAATATTGATGTACATTTGATATTTCAAGCACAGAGAAAATACCATTGTTCAAGGTTTTGTGGTTTTAAGTCTAGATTACTAAGTTATGTGTCGAACTGATCATATGATGAGTTACTTTAACAAGCAACCTAAGAATCCACATCTGTTTCTTAATTTATTAACAAGAATTACTAAAGTGCTAATTCTATACAGGCATTTCAAATAGATAAAACTGATAATCTAAACCATTCATTTCAAAAAATATGATCATTTGATACACATATCAAAGGTTCAATTCATCAACCAAAGAGGGGACACAACACAAAAATTCCAAATATCCACAACCAACTTTCAAAGAAGAAACAATCATCCACAACAAACTATAAAAGAAAAAGTCCCCCATACATAAAGAAACAAACACACAAAACCCAAATCAAGAACATAAATACATCTCTCAATCTCCTCCTCCTCCTCCTCCTCCAAGTCCACCATCTCCACCAGGTCCACCCCTTAGAAGTCGAAGAATCTCATCTTACTTAGCTTCAATGCTAAGCATGATATCTCGTAGATAGCATCGGGTGCTGGTACTAGCATTGGGGCCTATCTCCTCTTGGGGCTACTCTCTCTCCTCCTCCTGATCGAGCTTATCTTGTACTTCGTCCACTCCTTGGGTAGGGGGCTCCTTGTGTCTAGCTGCCGAGGTGCCACTGTGACCTTGGATTCTCCTAAAAGATGTCTTGTTCAGTGGCCCCATGGGCTTTTGAATCGTTATTTCTGACCTCACCCTAATCCCGTGATCTTTGCATATTTGAGTCACTAGGGTGCCAAACGGGAGGGTGTTTCTTTTCACGTCACAACCTTTCTTCATTTCTGTCAAAATTAGGGAGGGGAGATCGATACTGTGGCCTTTCCCAAGTGCATACAACAAATGGGCCATGTCAGGAAGGATTTCATTTTTTCGTCCAATCAAGGCAAAGTTTGACACCGCAATCAAATTTAGCATTTTATACTTGTCCGTGAGCTCTCCTTGTCGGAGAAATTTTTGCCCCGACCAAGAAAAACCAGTTATGCTTGTTAGCTCGGTGCCCACAATGTTCAACACCACGTTCTTTTTTGGGGGGTAGGTGGGGTTTTACACCCGAGGCACCTCTTGCCTCAACTCCCTAATATATTCCTCATGCACATCAATATGTGCCCCCCTTACATACGTTCGAGTCGCCTCGTTGATGATCTCGGCGTTGGAGTAGAACTCCCGCACCAAGTCAACAACGAATTCTCCCCCATTTCGTACATACAACACCCATCCTCTCCTCTCCATATCCGCAAGCAAACCCAACTTAGCAAAATCACTCAACACCACATCTCTTTCACAGACTATAGAGTGGGTTTGGTAGAAGTTCTCATACCTGTCCACCTTGAGAGCTGTGGGGAAGCGAGTTTTGTCGTACCTCTGCGTAATGGGTGGCCTCCCTTCCCTTACTTCAATGACCTCCTCCACGAAATTAGGCTCCTGGTTTGTTGGGTTGCGCCTAGTAGGCAGTTTGACCCTTAGAGGCATTTGTTTTCGATTTTGAGGTGGTGAGGGCTTGAAAAGTTTGATTTTCTTATGGGCATGATGATAAATGAAGTGGGAATGGCCTTGGGATTGTTGTTTTTGGGTGAAAATTGAAAATGAGAGGTGCTTTGAGGTCTGGGTAATGAAAAATTACCCTAGGGTTTGGAGGTTTTTGAAGGGTTTTGGGGGTTTTAGAATGGAGAAGACAATCCAGGCTTTTATAGCCTGAGAAGTGTCATTCGAATGTGTGTAACGTTTGAACGTGTCATGAAGGATTTTAAATAGATCGTTCAAACGTTAGTGGCATTCGAACGTGGTGAGCTCCTAGTACTTTTGAAGTTTATCAGAGACCAAAGTACTGTAAGCTGGTCTCGTTCCAACAGTCTATTGGTGTTCGAACGTTGAGAGCTCCCAGTACTTTTTATTTCCATCAGAGGCTTCATTAGAGGTCGAGTACTGCAAGAAGGTGATGTTCGAACATCACTTGGCGTTTAAATGTTGAATCAAAAATCAAAAAAAAAAAATTTATACACTACACTATACACAATTAGAGAGGTTCATACANTAGAGACCAAAGTACTGTAAGCTGGTCTCGTTCCAATAGTCTATTGGTATTCGAACGTTGAGAGCTCCCAGTACTTTTTATTTCCATCAGAGGCTTCATTAGAGGTCAAGTACTGCAAGAAGGTGATGTTCGCACATCACTTGGCGTTCAAATGTTGAATCAGAAATCAAAAAAAAAAAATTTATACACTACACTATACACAATTAGAGAGGTTCATACACACAAGTCTGAACCAAAAATTCATGGCGTCGCAAGATAAGTCCCTACCCAGGCTTCAGGTTGGTATTTTGGGACACTCCTTACTCGGCTCATATTTTCATTTCAATCAAAAGAGTTTATACAAAAATATTTTTACACTTTTTACAAAAAATTCAGACCCTTGGCTTTCATCCCAACAAAACACAGTTTTCCACAAAAAATAATCTAATTTGATTCTCCCTCCGTATCAGTGTGGTTAGAACAACCAATGACTATCCCAATTTCCTCTATCACAAATCGGTTAAGCAAAGTACCGGAATAGCATGGCGTCTCCGGGTAATTCTTACTCAACCCATTCACTATCTAGTCTAATTGATCGAGCGCGTGACCAAAAATTAGTTCAGAACACTAATTATATCTTTTCTCGTGAAAGACTCTGCCACACTATTTATAGGCAACAAGTCTTTTGGCACGACATCGTTTAGCAAAAGNATTAAGCAAAGTACCGGAATAGCATGGCGTCTCAGGGTAATTCTTACTCAACCCATTCACTATCTAGTCTAATTGATCGAGCACGTGACCAAAAATTAGTTCAGAACACTAATTATATCTTTTCTCGTGAAAGACTCTGCCACACTATTTATAGGCAACAAGTCTTTTGGCACGACATCGTTTAGCAAAAGTGCTTCTGCCACAGAGGGATTTTGCTTGTTCTTCTCGGATCTCATTCTTTCTTACCAGTCTTGCTTTTCTCATGATCACAGTATGCACATCAGATGAAAAAGTGCGCAAAACTCCCAGACTAAACCAAAAAAGTTTGATATCCATGCTTTCTAAACTTTAAGACTCACTATCTGGTTCTTTAACATCTGAGTCACAAAGACGATTAAAGTTGACTCACAGACATAATCATTAATTTATATAAAATACAAGGTAAGGTACACAATATGATTAGAAATAGCAATAACAACAACAAAAATAAAAAAATTTACGGGCACAAAATATGAACTGTAGTTCTCCTCCCCCCCAACCTAAACTGAACATTGTCCCCAATATTTCGAATTTATTGATATGCTGAGCTTGGAAATGAGATTGAAAGGCAAAGATCTCGTTCATNAGTCACAAAGACGATTAAAGTTGACTCACAGACATAATCATTAATTTATACAAAATACAAGGTAAGGTACACAATATGATTAGAAATAGCAATAACAACAACAAAAATAAAAAATTTTACGGGCACAAAATATGAACTGTAGTTCTCCTCCCCCCTAAACTGAACATTGTCCCCAATATTTTGAATTTATTGATATGCTGAGCTTGGAAATGAGATTGAAAGGCAAAGATCTCGTTCATCTGTCAAAACATTTTACCTTAAAACACCTTTTATGGTTTCCCAGCAACGACGCCAAAATCTTGGCTTGATCCGATATGTGTACACCCAAGTGCAGGCGGTCAAGTTGTAGTAATAATCCAGTTAAGTCCAGAGTCAAATCCACATGGAACTATGATTAGTGTTTTGAAGTAGCATTGATAGAGACCAAGTGACTAGAAACCTTGAGAGTCTGAAGTTATGGGACTTCCTGAATAGAATATAAGATAAATTCAAATGTAAACAATCACCCTTTAGTTCAAGGATTAGAACATGTAGTTAGTCATCCAGTTTATTATACTTGTGTTTTATAACTCAATTAACTCTCATGTCAACAATAAGTTAATCGGAAGATAAAGATGGACAGTGAGAATTAAGCACATGATTTTGATGTCTTTCTAGAAGTTTACAAGAATTGTCTGTGCCGAGACTCAACCCATCTACAAACAAGCAAGTGTTTCTACAANTCATGTCAACAATAAGTTAATCGGAAGATAAAGATGGACAGTGAGAATTAAGCACATGATTCTGATGTCTTTCTAGAAGTTTACAAGAATTGTCTGTGCCGAGACTCAACCCATCTACAAACAAGCAAGTGTTTCTACAAGGCCTCCAACCATGGCATTAGTGTTCCATTCCTTAGATAAAGCACAATAATNCTCCAACCATGGAATTAGTGTTCCATTCCTTTGATAAAGCACAATAATGGAGAAGATTGAAATGTTGTCATGAAGATCTCGTCGAGGTACTTGCCTTGAACCAACGGGTCTTTCTATGCAAGAGTCATCCGTGACATAGAGAGAACCCACAGTTATACAAAGTACCTTAGCTTTGCTGGATGCATTCAATCATTCACCGCAACCAAAAGAGGATCTATCTCCCTTGATACAAGTACGTATAAGACTAAGTATATGAGTGGGAGTCTAAGCCTCCATCTAGCTCTTGACTAGTTCTTGGTGTAGTTCAAGCCTTACAAACCAAGTTCTAGTATTTTACAAGAACTCTCCTCCAAAGCTCCTTCATAGGGAGTATATATAGGCAAGGAGGAAGGGGGGAGATAAGAGAGTGTGAAGGAATAGTGCATGCTACCCAAGTCCAAGTGAAAAGCCAACTACTCTGCAACCTACCTGTGGAGAATGTTCAAACGTGAGTTGGCATTCGAACGTTGAATCTTTTTTTCCTTTATGGGCATTCAAACGTTGTATGGTGTTTGAACGTTTCTTTTGTCTTTGCTTTATGGGCATTCGAACACCAAATGGGGCCTGACCTTCTCACTCAAGTGGCCTGTGGTCTTTTGTGGAAACCTATTTCCACACTCTATGCACATCTTGACGTTTTGCACTCATCAGTCTAGTCGTCAATCAATTCAAGTGGACGTTTGAACATGGTACTCAAGTACCTCAGAGTCTTCCTTTTTGGCTACAACGCACCATGTCTCAGCAGTCTGGTCTTCAATCAATTCAAGCGAACGTTCGAACGTTGTTGGCTTGGTCCAACCTTTTCCAATTTTTCTCCAGAATATGCTAGTGTTGCATGAAAGTTTGATGTTCATTGCCTTTAGTCCCTTGTACAATTTATGACCTGAAATGTCATCATTTAAACTCCATCAAAGTATAATTATTCTTAAAAGAGCATAGTAATATGCTAATTTTAACCACTAATCTGAGAACACTCATTGATGTACAAAAAGGTGAGCTAACTATGCGAGTCCAAGATCAAGTGGTTACATTCAATGTATTTTCAACTATGAAATTTCCAAAAGAAGCAAAATAATGTTTTTGGCTTGATTTGGTTGAAGAAGCTGTGAATGAGGTATTCGTAGGAAGTTGTATTTCACATCCTCTTGAGAACACCAAGCTATATAAAGAGGAGGTGTTCCTACATGGAGNCACCTAGAAATCTTCAGCCTTTTGATAATTTGAAATGGGCTAGAGATCCCGTGACCAAAAGTCTACTTGTTGGGGATCGTGTATGAATTGGATAGATATTTTAGATTAATTATGAGAGTAATTTAGATATTTTTAATATTTATCTTTTAAGTAATTTCTTTTAACTTTTGAGAGTTTATTTGTCATTATTTATTTGTTTTAGAGTTTTAGTTTCCCTATATAAAGGGATGCATGTAAGGGTTTTATTTAGATTAGACTTTGATTATTATTGAATATTAATATTGCTTCTTTATCAAATTATTTCTCTTTTCTCATCTCCTCTTCTTCTCTTTTCATCCCTAATTCTTTCTCTTCCTAGTCTATATCAATTTGGTATCAGAGCTAATATGATCTACATCAATTTGGTATCAAAGCTAATATGATCTACATCAATTTGATATTAGAGCCCAACTTCGATTCGTACAAATCACAAAAATCATTATTCATCAAAAAACAATGTTCACCGCACACTGTTCGTTGCAAAAAAAAAACACTATTTATCATGCGCACTGTTCATTATTCATTGTTCATCGCAACTTTTTTTTTTTTTGCACTGCTCTTGGTCATGTTCCAATGAACCAACCGAAAAAAAAAACAAAAAGCAAGAGAAGAATCAGATTCGTAATCGTCTTCCATAGCACTTAGGATCAATTTTATCGCTACCCCTTGTTGCTCTTATCGAGCCAGATCTGCTTCTTTATTGTTGCCCCTTGTTGCTTTGTTCAGGAACGAGAGGTAGAGAAGAAGATATATTACCAAAAATTTCAGAATTATATAAATGTCCCTAGTAAAATCAAAAAATTTTAAAATCTCCTCCAGAAGTTCCAAAATTTACAAAACTCCCCAAAAAGTTCCAAAATTATAGAAACATCCCCAGAAGGTCTAAAAAATTATAGAATCACCCCCAAAAATTTTAAAAAAATTATAGAAAAATCATCCCTAAAAAATTTTAGAATTTTCTCTTGATTATGGTATTCATACTTCTATAAAAATTTGAAACTAAATTTTTATCTATTGAAAAATTAGAGAATTTGCAAAGGGTCCAAAAGATATTTTCTTCTATTTGAGCTTTCTTGCTTCTTGAAATTATCAATTGCAATTCTTGAATTTTTTGGGGTCTTTTTCCTTCTTTCAAGAATCACTCATGAGTTCCTCTAATGCGGATGTTTTAGGAGTCTTTCCTCAAGGTCATAATCATAGGAAGTCTAGGGATGTTTACATGGAGTACCATATGACCAAACTAGTCAGAGATCTTTTTATATTTAGTGTCACTTTAGATCCTTTTGAATTCTTGGATTGATTAGCTAATTTAAAAAAAAAATTTGATTGGCATGGTATATCAAATTCTCATTGCATCCGTTTTGCTAAATTGATGTTGGAGGGTTTCGCCAACCGGTATTGGCAAGCAATCCAAAGAAACCTATATAGCTTAGGAGAATCACTTATCACTTAGGCTGAAATGAGATGTAAATTGAAAGAGAAGTAAATTTTATGACCAATGGCTCAATCTTAGACAACATTCTTCTAGTGTCTCTGATTACTTTGTCCAGTTTGATTATCTCATGTACTTGTGTGACATTGTTGAAGAACCTTGGACAATTGATCAGTTTATTCTTGGATTGAGACTAAAAATTAGAAGGGAGGTCAAGCTATACACTTTGTAGCCTATAAATATGCTATAGAGGTTGAGAGATTTCATAAGAAAGTCAACTATAGCTTGATGGATTTTCAATCACAGTCTGCTAAACAATGTGATAGGATACCTTCCAATTTTAATTCCACCACATATGAGTATCTTGATTACTTGAACGATATCCATGTTGTTTCTGCATGCTTTTCTAATCCAAATGTGGCAAAGAATTTAGATATGCTAGTATCGGATAAAGAGAAAAATGTTACTCATATTGCCTTCCAACTCCCACATTCAGTTTCATTAGATCAGAGTTCTCCTCCTTTGCACCCACAAGCGTTCATATCAAAAGAAAGTGTGTGTAAGTCTTTGCTTGTGTCAATTCTTGAACCATTATTGGTCTTTAAAATTGTGGAAAATTCTATTGAGTCTACACCTATGCAAGATATTAAGCCAATCAAACCATTTATTGTAGAATCTAATAGTGACTATTCTGTATCTACTTGTCCAAGTCATCATGACTTTGTTACAAATTCTTCCCAATCTAAGAACTCTCAAGTGTTCACTTGAGTTTATACTTAATTATTTTCAGCATCGAGGTATTATTGTTACTCCTTTATCATTAATATCTTGTCTCGTTGAATGCTTGTTGTTCAAGTATGATGGGAATTATTTTCCTATTCTTAAATTTGGATCTAATGCTTATTTACTTAATTTTTCATTGAATGTTAGTATTAGTCCAGATTTTTTATTTGGAGGACATGTGATTAGCACAAAACATTGCATATTTTATGTGCTTATACATCCCTTTTTCATTTACTATTGAGGGTAAAATGAACGGAATAACACCGTTCGAACATTTAATGGTGTTTTGATGTGTTTACTGGAAAAGAGGTTTAAATGGTGCCTTTTAGACCCTTTTGAGGATGCTTGAGACACTTGGAGATGAGGAGGAGGCTTGGCGATGGTTCAGGAGGTGAAGGAATAAAGAAATCAGCAAAAACAAAAAAAAAAACCTACCGGTAGAAATTGGCTACTGGTTTACATCTACCACAGAAATATCGATAGAAATTGGCTACTGGTTTACATCTACCGCAAAAATACCAGTAGAAATTGGCTACTGGTTTGAACCTACCGCAGATCTACTAATAGTTTGGGTTCATTGAAGCAAAACCTACCGGTAGCTTTTCGGCGATCTACCGATAGATTTTACTGAAACAGTGCAGATTCTGCATCTCAGGCTCTGCAACTTGGGGGTCCTACCATTGGGTCTCCTACTCGTCTCTATCACCTCTTGCACACAAGACATCCCCTTTTCATCCTATCTTGAACTTTTGGAGTTTTGATCATCAATGAGGAGAGAGGAGAAAGAATATGTTGGGTGTGTATGCTATGCCTGCACCACCCTGTTCAGCCCAGTACAACACACTCTCTTGACAGCCTACGGATGGAGATCACATCACCTAGCTGGGGCATTACTCCATGGCCATTTTTGACAAGGGATGGAGCCTTCCATTATTCATTATGCAATATATACATTGTAATATAGAGAGAGAAGCTTTAGGAAGAAGATGAATAGTGTTAGAGAAATATGTTGAGATTTTTATATTTTCTTCCATGCATTGTCTTCTATTTTTCATGTAAGAATCTTCCAAGCTTCCTTTAATGCTTTAAATGCCATTAATTTCTAGTTCTTTTCAAGTTTAGTCTTCCATTAAAGTTTCTACCATTAATGCTTCTATGTTCTTCAACTTCTTAGCTGTAAATGGGTATTAAATGCATTTTCATTTAGTTTATGTTTTCTTGCATTACATTAGCTACAATCTTGAATCTCTTTAGAATGTCTTCTTGTGATGCCCCTAAAATCGGGGGTCCTTTAATTATTTAATTCAACAGAGGTCCAATGTGCCTCAATATACCTCATTTAATATCCATTTGTATCATTGGAACTAAAGAAAATAAAGTTCAAAAGGTTGGCAAAACAATATTAAATTTTCAGATTTTTGGAAGAGCTACCGATAGGTGTTTATTAGACCTACCGGTAGCTTTTTTCCACTGGATAGGTACTACCTGTTATCTACCGATAGGTTTTGCCTCCTGGATGAGTACTATCTGTTAGCTACCAATAGGTTTTTCTTGCTGAATAGGTACTACCTGTTAGCTACCGGTAGGTTTTGCCCAGAATTTTATGTTTTATCAGTTTTTCATTTCCAATTCATCCCAAACCTTCCCAAATCCATCTCAAGCATGTATAACGAAGTTTTCTACATTATACACAATGCATACGAGTTCTATTACATGACATTTACACGATTACATGTCAAAATGGAATTTTAACAAAAGTTTACACCAAACTTGAATTCAAAAGTCACAACCCGGCTTTTCTTCACCCAAGAGGCCCCCAATGCGAGCTGTCCGCTGGAGTATGTCCTGTATAGGGTGAGCCAACGCCTAGTAGAATATTTGCTACAGAGGCTACTCCCCAACCTAAGTGTATATGCAATGTTCACATGTAACATTTAACAACAACAATCATTCCAACCAACACTTAAGCAAGTCAAGGTTGGAATCTAACATACTATGCCATGAATTGAGATGATGCCCATTTCATGCAATTTACCCGAGCCTTTCCCGACTCCACAACACATGCAATGCCAATGTGTATTAAAATCGAGCTTTTCTAGCTCCGACTATTTACCTTCATCCCATGCTATGCAGTGAATATCAAAATCGGGCTTTCCAACCCCCCGCCATTTGTGTTACATAACCAGTGGCTAACTAAAATCTCCAGGTCTTTCTTGGGGTGGGTATTTATGGACTTACACCAACGGTCACCCAACTAACATGGAATTCATGGACTTCCACCAATGGTTCTGCGTACACCGACACACTTTATGGGCTCTTATACCAACGGAAGTGCTTATCCAAATACCGAGTCTCTCACTTAAGGGATAGTCTAGCCCTTCTTGCTACCCCGACCCAATTCTTTTTCATGCAACCGTGCGACTTAGCCGGATATTCAATCCACCTTCCCCGAGCCCACCCATCATCCACCTACATGGTATTTGATGACAACCATGCACCCACACCCATAAAATGCAATGTCTACGTGCATATGCAATGTAATGCATCATTGCTATTTCAACATCATACCTACATGTAATGAATGCCACATGAGCAAAATTAACTACATTCAAACAAGTTCCAAGGCAATTTATATCCGAAGCATGTAATTACCAAACTTTCTCATAATGCTATATATCAATGAACATATATCCACATTTCATTTTCAACAACAATTCACAAGCATGTTATTACATAACATATGCTAACAATATACTTAATTCTCAAGGCATACAATAAACACATAACATGCCCACATAACCCCCAATTCCATGGATCACATTGAGTCTAATTCACAACCCATTTCAAGGTAAAATTTCATTTTACCCAATTTCAATACTCATTTCATCAATTTCCACAACATAGGTAACAATAAAATCTATTTATCAACATACCCATTACATACTACACCCTAGGTTGTAAATAAACTCAAGTAGGAAGGAACCCTACCTCTTGAAGAGTGAAGAACGACCGTAGGAAGTCCCCAATAACTCGCTCCTAACTCGAATCTTCTCCTCCCAAAAATCCTACTTTTCAACCTTCGGTGAAAATCCTCGTTTTTGGTGTGTAGGCGTAGCCCTTGACGAGGAGATCAACTTTTTCTCTTGGCCCGAGTGGATTTGAGCGACAGAATGTCGTAGATCGTAGAGAGAAGGTGGAGGATCCAAGCTCTTTTCCTCTCTTCTTCTATCGGCTAACGGCTGACACAAATGGGGCAAAAAATCAGATTGTACCCCTATTTATAGTCTTAGAATACTTGGTCTATATTGTGCCATACGACCCTCTTTTCCCAAGTCTGTTTTTGTCCCAAAACGATTAAATTTCATCCCGATTTAAATTTAAAATATTTTTATTTTAAATTATATTTAATTATTTTTCAAATTTTGAAATTTTATCCAAAAATCTCATTTTTGGGTCACCCGAGACTTGACCGCCATGTAAAATGTAAAAAATTTGACTATCTCAAAATTCGATAAAATTTGACGTGGTAACTAGATTTCGCAAGAAGAATCCAACGGTGAGATCCATTTTGTCATTCGAGATCAAGAAAAACTTAGGTTTTCAACCCGTACTGGTAGCGATAAAATTACCGTTTTGTCCTTATTTTCAAAAGCTTAAATTTACCAGGTTTTACACTTCCATTTATATTGTTGTTTTTCGTTTAAGCATGAATAGATAAATCATTAAGTTGGATAATCCAAGGGAGACCTCCTCTTGGGTATGCCATCTTAACTCATCCCCTCTCCTCCCTCCGGTGTACGGTGGTTCGGTTTGACTGGATTGAGTGTGGACCGGAGTGTGAGTCCTTGATATCCCGTAGGAATTGTCACAGGTTATGCTTGGATCCTCATTTCCATATTGTCCCTCACTTCCCATAAATCAATCGTTCATTTACGCACCATTAGAGGTATGTTTTGAGTTGACTCGATATTCTCATTGGAGTGAATCCTTTGGATTAACCAACACTTACTTTCCATTTCATTTTCATCAAAATACAACTCACAAACCAAACTTCAACTACACAAGATTTTACACCTTTCTTCATCAAAAATCACTTTCAAAACGATTCACAACCTTCCCCAAGGAAACAACCTTGGAATACCTCCGAGTAAAAAATGACACGCAAAAGTCTTCTTGCGCTTGGGAAGCATTTTTGCTCACTTGCACATTTCAATTTCACCATTCCCTTGCCCTTTCTTTTGACATCATCCCAAAGGAGAGTGACACTCTCCTTCACACACACATCATACATACACATTGAGGGAAGATGTTCAGAGACTAGAAAATACAACGGAAAACATCAGGCAACATGCTACTTAATGGAGGTACTCCAAAGCCTCCNTATATTAAAAACAATTCATATGAGTTCGATTACAATTCTTTTATATTTACATACCAAAATAGAATTTTCACANGGAGGTACTCCAAAGCCTCCTATTTTATTAGTAGGTGTTCATACAAATGGAGATTCTTGCATTTATCCTGGTCGATGGAAATAAGTCAATGGTTCTTTCATTCTAGATGAGACATTATATCAACTTCATCTTACTCTCTTAGGGTACATCTACTTTGAAAACTCTCCAAATGAGATTTTTTCTCAATTAAGGGAGAATGATGGGGNCCCTTGAGGCTCGAATTGGGAGTCATCTGCCGGTGTGAACCCCACATCTGAAATATTTTCCCACGAAGGGTGAGTCACGCTCAATAAGGTATCACCTAAAGAGGCTACTCCCCAACCTAAATGCATATGAAATATTTACATACGACAATCCACAATCCATAACATTCCAGCAAGAAAATGTGTACAATGTTNATAATTTACATACTTTTAATATTTATCTTTTAAGTAATTTTTTTTTACTTTTGAGAGTTTATTTATCATTATTTATTTGTTTTAGGGTTTTAGTTTCCCTATATAAAAGGATGCATGTAAGGGTTTTATTTATATTAGACTGTGATTATTATTGAATATTGACATTGCTCCCTTATCAAATTCTTTCTCTTTTCTCATCTCTTCTTCTTCTATTTTCATCTCTACTTCGTTCTTTTCCTAGTCTATATCAATTTGGTAGCAAAGCTAATAAGCTAATATGATCTACATCAATTTGGTATCAGAGCTAATACGATCTACATCAATTTGATATCAGAGTTAATACGATCTACATCAGTACTATTGGATTTATCACGTTTCTTGGAACCATTCGTATATAATGGAGGAGGAAACAGTCCACAATGGCACGGTCCTCTACAAAAGCTAAGTACAAATAACTCACCACTATAACATCAGAGCTTTACTAGTTTCACACTTTTTTGTGTTTTNCGGTCCTCTACAAAAGCTAAGTACAAATAACTCACCACTATAACATCAGAGCTTTACTAGTTTCACACTTTTTTGTGTTTTCTTATCATGAACCTCTCTCAAGTACCTATCATATATTAAGACAATGTTTCAACATTAGCCTCTACATCTAGTCCATTTTTTAACGGTAGACTAAACACGCCAAAATTGNAGACAATGTTTCAACATTAGCCTCTACATCTAGTCCATTTTTTAACGGTAGACTAAACACGCCAAAATTGAATTTCATTTTATGCCAGAGAAAGTTACTTGAAAGGAGTTCTAGGTTCAATTCAATTATGGGGAAGATCAACTTGCAAATGTTGGTACGAAAGGTCTATCATTATCAAAATTGTTTTGATTAATGGACAAAATCTTGGTGACTTCCATACCAATTTGTTTAAGGGATAATATTAAGCCAGACAGAACCTATTCAAGCTATATCGGTGTAACAACTAGACAATAGAGGCAACTTAGCATGGGGTATGTTATAAAATTGCTCGTCACCAAATCACCACAACTAAATCACTTATAAAACTAAATTTATGATCAGTGCACATTGTTGACAACTAGGCATATGATTGGAATTAGTTGTTAGTTTGTTAGAGATGATATCATTATAATCATATATGTGTGTGGTGATTTTTGCACAATATATGAAAAAGACAGATCTCTCCCATGGTGNTAATCATATATGTGTGTGGTGATTTTTGCACAATATATGAAAAAGACAGATCTCTCCCATGGTGAACTCGTGGTCATCGAGAAAGTGGGATCTTGTAACAAGGAATGGATTGAGAGGGCCAAAGGGGGGCTAAAAAGTGGTGATGAATTGCTTCAGGGGTTGTCTGCTCACTTTTAGTGGGTCGGAGGCAGTTCCTGGCACACAAAAAATAGGTTAGAAGGGTGCCAGAGTATTTTTCGATGTATCCCCTCCAATGATCAAATCAGTTCTTTGAGAAAGGNGCCAGAGTATTTTTCGACGTATCCCCTCCAATGATCAAATCAGTTCTTTGAGAAAGGGGAAGAAGAAAACGTTGTATGGTTCTTAAGGGGTGATTTTGCATACCTTGGCACTGTGTTTTTGGGAACTATTTATACCTCCAAAGACCCATCATTACTGATGGTCTAGGCAGTAGGTAGCATCCAGACATGGGACAGTGTGCCCCCTATTTTGCATGGGGGAAGCCCCATTATTAAATGCTTGGCCCCCTGAGCACTTAATGCTCTTTCTTGAATGTAGAGGCACTTAATGCTCGGGTCCTGTAGCATTTAATGCTCTTTCTTCTAGGCTCCCAGAGCCATTGTGGATGTCCCATCAACTAAGGGTTCATTAAGCAAGGATATTTTTGTCCATTCACCCCTCAGCTTGTACGTCATGCCACGTGTCTGACTCCCTATGGTGGAGTGTCTTTTTTATTCTATCATTCTGACCTTATTGGGAAGGCAAGTCAATGGTTTCGTTGACCAATTCTGAGACTAATGGGCTACAGCTATTAGTGGCCCNGTGGATGTCCCATCAACTAAGGGTTCATTAAGCAAGGATATTTTTGTCCATTCACCCCTCAGCTTGTACGTCATGCCACGTGTCTGACTCCCTATGGTGGAGTGTCTTTTTTATTCTATCATTCTGACCTTAATGAGAAGGCAAGTCAATGATTTCGTTGACCAATTCTGAGACTGATGGGCTACAGCTATTAGTGGCCCTTCTAGAAGAAGAGATGACATGTCCACAACTGGTCTCTAGTCTAGTACTGTGTAGAATGCGTGGATCCATCGGGGAGCAAGGGGTGTCCTCAATGTCGAGGACACCTGGCCTTATCAGAGAGGTCATGCCCTCGGTGCCGAGGACACGTGGCTTTATATTAGAGAAGAAGTGCCATCGGTGCCGAGGGCATGTGGCCTTCATCGCAGGGGCGTACCCTCGATGTCGAGGACATGTGGTTGAATCCTACCTTTTCTCAGAAGTGTCCCATCAACTATCCCCGACCCTTTGATCTTCGTACGGTGAGGACACGTGTCATTAGGAGGTCAAAGGGCTCAACCGTCTCATCATTGCCCCAGCTATTTTCCCGCATTTAGGGATCATGCGCATTGAATGCGTATGTCGTTGTGTCTCGTGCACAATAATGGGGACAAAGCCTATATAAACAGAGCCCCCTCCCACCTTTTTCAGTTTTATGACCCTTTGGCTGCCCCAAAGACTCTCTTGCCGAAAAACTCACCAGAATCCTCAATTTTCGAAGAACCTTTAGTCGGATAGCTCACAGGAATTTGCTGCCACCTTTCCTCGAAGAATCCTCCATTTTTGTTTGTCATTTGAAGGGGAAGAGCGTTTCTCAGGCTCCATTGTTCGTTCCCTCTCTCTGGTGAGTGTTTTGTTTTTACTCTTTCCTTTTCCTTTTTGTTTTTTTGGCAATTCATCGCCTTCTAANCTTCTAGAAGAAGAGATGACATGTCCACAACTGGTCTCTAGTCTAGTACTGTGTAGAATGCGTGGATCCATCGGGGAGCAAGGGGTGTCCTCAATGTCGAGGACACCTGGCCTTATCAGAGAGGTCATGCCCTCGGTGCCGAGGACACGTGGCTTTATATTAGAGAAGAAGTGCCGAGGGCATGTGGCCTTCATCGCAGGGGCGTACCCTCGATGTCGAGGACATGTGGTTGAATCCTACCTTTTCTCAGAAGTGTCCCATCAACTATCCCCGACCCTTTGATCTTCGTACGGTGAGGACACGTGTCATTAGGAGGTCAAAGGGCTCAACCGTCTCATCATTGCCCCAGCTATTTTCTCGCATTTAGGGATCATGCGCATTGAATGCGTATGTCGTTGTGTCTCGTGCACAATAATGGGGACAAAGCCTATATAAACAGAGCCCCCTCCCACCTTTTTCAGTTTTATGACCCTTTGACTGCCCCAAAGACTCTCTTGCCGAAAAACTCACCAGAATCCCCAATTTTCGAAGAACCTTTAGTCGGATAGCTCACAGGAATTTGCTGCCACCTTTCCTCGAAGAATCCTCCATTTTTGTTTGTCATTTGAAGGGGAAGAGCGTTTCTCAAGCTCCATTGTTCGTTCCCTCTCTCTGGTGAGTGTTTTGTTTTTACTCTTTCCTTTTCCTTTTTGTTTTTTTGGCGATTCATCGCCTTCTAAACTCCATGTCCATGGTTCTTAAGGGCACAAAACAACTCCCTTCATTTTTCCTTTCTCCCTTTCTTTCATTTTTATGGTCACTGGTCACCTTCCAAGCCCCCATCGCCTTCCCTAGTCATTTTAGCATCTGTTAACACCCCTAGGAGCCCCATTTTTAGAGAACACCCCTTGGGATTCTCCCTTTTCTCTACATAAAATGTCGAGGAATCGTCGCCCTGTCGTTGAGGTCCAAGAAGCTCGGACCTCTAGGCCAAGGAAGTACATGGTCAAGGGCATCCAACAAATAACCAATTTCAAAGCTCATTAAGACATCCCTTGCAGTGTCAGCGTTGACGATTTTAACCTCGCTTGTCATCGCCCCAAAGTCGACACCAAGGGTGCCATGCCATTTTATACCAAGGTTGTCATGGAGGGCGGGAACAAATTCCCCCTCCATCCATTGTTTCTTCAGTTCCTGTCTCAGTCTCAGTTTCATCTTTTTCCTGAGTAGTGCTGTCTTAATGTCTTTAGAATAGCAATGGGGGTGGTGGAGCTTAATAGGCACCTCAAGGTCAACCTAGGCCTCAAGGACATCCTTTTTTGCTATTTCTTACTGAGAGTGATGCCCCAGCAAAACTTCTCTCTCAAAGCCTGGGACACCTCCATGTACCTTGTCACCCAACTTCCTGATTCCGAAAAAGGATACAAGGATGATCTGCTAGTCTTCAGTGGTGCCTGGGAGAGAGGGGTCGGCCCCGAGTACGATGATTTGTCCTACCCCAAGGAGTGGCGAACAACAAGTACGTTGGCTTCTCCCTCTCTTCTTGGCTTTTTAGCTGTCTAATATTAATTTGTATGAGTCTTGATGATCTTCTTTCTTTTATGAAGACGTTTCCTCCCGAGAAGCTACTCCCCCTCCTCCACACTTGGTCAATTTTGGTGATCTTGTCACTGTCTAGAGGTACATTGGCGATGTTTTTGGCCGAGCAGCTCACATGCTCCTAGACTACATTCCAGGATATAAGAAATTGTCCCAACTTCCCCAACCCTACGATCCCTCAAGGTGGTCTGAGCTCTTCCAGCAGAACTTGGAGGAGGACTTAGAGCAGAACTTAGAGGGGAATCCTGGCAGGGCCATTGAGGCCAAGGTAGAAGGGGTCACCGAGGAGACAACGAAAGTCAGGGAGCCCTTCACCATTGTTCAGGCCGAGGCCAGTACGTCGAGAAGGGAAGCTTGGCCTGACTTTGATATTCTTTAGAGTTTAGAAGATGAGAACGCTCTTAAGGTAGCCATGTCTTGAAGGCCTCATCTCAATCTTAACTATCTGAATCAGAGGGCCGACTTGGCCGCTGGGAGGGGCAAGGGATCCTCCAACAATGCCCCTCCACCTCCTCAAAGGACCAACATCAATGCTCCTCATCTGCCCCTAGTGCCATTGAGATCTTTCGACCAGGGACAAGTCTGTGACTAGGACCCCCTAATCGAGGAAGAGAAGAGGACAAAATAAAGGTACAATGGTCTGGGCTGAGGCAGGGCCCTTCTATCACAGTAGCAACAACAATAGCAACCGCAACAACAATAACAAGAACAACAACTACAGCAAACTCCTTCTCCCCCTCTGGTATTGGCAACTGTCGAAGAGTGGCATCCTCACACCTGGGATTGAGAAAATAAAGTGATCAGGGTCAACGAATCCATCATCCATGATCCTCATGTGGCCTATGCCGTGAGTGAGACACTTCACTTTGGTTTTGACATGGCAGAGCAACGGGGGCAGACGACCAACTAGCTATTCAACTCAATCATCCAAAATTCCCTGGTGGTAGGTTCAATTACTATTCTTTGTTTTTTAATCTTTCCTGCCTCGGATGTGGCCGCCAGGGACATCACATTGTCTTCCTAGGCGGCACAAATTGAGCAGCTGCTGAAGGATGGTGAGTCGACGAGGGTTAGCGCTAAAAAGTTAAGCCCAACCCTCGCTGACGCCAAGAGGAAGATTACTAAGGCAACACAACGATTATCCTTAGAATAGGCGAAGGTTGAGGAGTTAGAGCAGACTTGCTCGGCCCTTACTTAAGAGCTCGATAGGATCCGGGGGAAAATGAAGGCAAATAGGAAGACAAAGTAGTAGATTGCCAACGAATGTGCCAATGACGTCTTGGTTGCCCTTGTAGAAAATAAATGAGAGTTCTTTAAAAAGGGCTGGGACGAGGCTTTCTGAGTGATGGGGGTTCCTCCTAAATCTCCTCTGTTTCTTTTTCACGAGTATGTGCTGTCAGAGGACATGTTGTAGGCTACAGCCAAGATTGCTACCAAAGATGTATCATACGCCCAAGTGTAGACCTCAGTGGAGCCCTTTGATGTCCCAGATGCCATTGTTCTCCTAGAGGCGGTTCTTTCAGCTTCCGAGTCGGCAATGCCTCTTGTTCCTTCGGTCACTATTGCTCCTACTCCAGCTTCTTAGACTGATGCCACAAACGTTATCTCTTCCCCCAGCATCGAGGAATCATTTGGGGATGCCGCTGGAGATGTTGGTGGTGAAGTGATCAATCCTCCTCCAGCTGCCTAGACTTGGGTTTTCATTTCCTTTGTACTTTTGTTCTTTTTTGTATTGTTCTTTTTTGTAGCCTAGGGGATGCAAAACCCTCTTCTTTTGGAATGAAAAGTGACTTTTCTTGATTCATGCGTGTTCCTTTGTCGTCCTTGCGTATTTGTTTGTAACTCTTTACTTCAAAAACTTATAAAAACCTCTAACTTCTTGTATGCGTGCTCCTTTTAAGTGTTGATCCTTGGGGCCAAAAAACATAGAATTTTAGGACATTACTTGTATTGTTTAGATGTACTCTCTTGGTATCCCCCCGACCCCAAGGATACGTTACGAACATTGTCAAACCCGACAGGTACCAATACCAAGGTCATGCATCGAGAATGGAGGGCTTTGAGAGATTTTGGCGCCAAGGGCACTGAGGGATGTATACTTTTACTCCGGTTAGCTTCATCTTCCTTGTTGGTCGATCCGAGGGGATGGGGTTTCCCTTGACCCTCTCATATCCTACTAAGACACCCTTACCCATGTACTTGTGCAAGCATACTTTAGTGGTCAACCTCGAGGCTTGCAAGAACACAGGAGTAATCACACCCATATTAGACGCCAACTGCTTTCTTATGGTCCTTTTTCTCCCTGATTCCCTGAGTTGTGGTTGCTATCCGATTAGTGCTTGTTTTCAGGGTCATTTTCCATTCAGGAGGCATGCTACTGTCATTTAGTTGAAGGCTGAGTCCCCCGAGACTGCTCCCAGGGTCATGCCCTTTCTAGGGGGCATTCTTCTACTCTTTGTTTAGAGACAGGAGTCCCTGTGACTCTACCTCTAGGGTCATGCCCTTCCTAAGAGGCATGCTTCTATTCTTTATTTGGAGGCAGGAGTCCCTGAGACTTTGCCTCTAGGGTCATGCCCTTCCTAGGAGGCACGCTCCTATTTTTTATTGGGAGGCAGGAATCCCTGAGACTCTACCTTTAGGGCTATGCTCTTTCCAGGAGGCTTGCTTTTGTTTCTAATTTGGAGGCAAGAGTCCTTGAAACTCTACCCCCAAGACCATGCCCTTTCAAGGAGGCTTACTCCTATTTCTTTTTTGGAGGCAAAAGTCCCTAAGACTCTGTCCCTAGGACCATGCCCTTTCCAGGATAACTCTCATAACATGAAAACGAGTTCTTATTTCTTAAAAATAGTATTTCTTCAAATTCATTACATTCCAAGGACGAATCATAACAGTTCCTTCTAAGTCTTCTAGCCTATACGATCTGTAGTCTCCTACTGACGTAACTTTATATGGTCCCTCTTAGTTAGGCTCCATCTTCCCATCTGTTGGGTCTCGGGTATTTGCTACCACCCTTCTGAGCACCAGATCACCTATCTGGAACTCTCGGGGTCTAACCCTCCTGTTGTCAAGTCTGGACACTCCTTCTTGATACTTGACCAATTTCAAGGCAACCATTTCCCTTCTTTCCTCCGTTAGGTTCATATCTAAGCTGAGTTGGCGATCGTTGTCCCAGTGTCAAAGGGATGACTGCCTCTACCCCATATGCGAGGGCGTAAGGCATCTCTCTTGTAAAGGTTTGAGAGGTGGTCTTGTATGCCCATAAGATGTTCAGGAGCTCATCTACCCACTTGCCCTTGGCCGTTTCCAACCTTTTCTTGATCCCGTTGATGATGGTCTTGTTAAAGGATTTTGCCTGTCCATTGGCTTGTGGATATGTAAGGGAGGAGTAGTAGTTACGGATTCCAAGGTGTTCACAAAAAGACTTAAAAGGTCCGTTGTTGAATTGGAACCCGTTGTCTGACACAAATGCAAGGGGGATTCCAAACCTTGTCACTATGTTCTTCCATACAAACTTATTGGTGCCTACGTCCCTGATGTGGCTCCGCCTCGACCCACTTTGTGCAATAATCAGTTCCTACTATCAGGAATCTCTTGTCTCTAGGAACCATTAGAAGGGGTCCAATTAGGTCGAGCCCCTATTGAGCAAATGGCCAAGGGCTCGTCAGTGGATACAAGTCACCGGTGGGCTGCTTAATAACTGGGGTGAACTTTTGACATTGATCGCACGTTCTAACGTACGCCTGCAAATCCCTTTGCATCCGTGGCCACCAATACCCTTGGGATATGATGCGGTGGGCCATGGATCGTCCACCTGAGTGCCCCCCACATATTCTTTCATGTACCTCGTACAGGAGAGGTTCAACTTTGTCTTCCCAGATGCACATTAGGTATGTTCTTGAGAACGACCTTCGGTACAACTTTTGATCTGGGGAGACCCAGAATCTTGGGGCCCTTAACTTCATCTTCCTGGTTTCCTTTGGGCATCCAGAGAGCTCCCTGAAAAGGAGGAACTGAAGTAGCATATCTGTCCAGTTGGGGAGGCTCCTCCCCTCCTTGGATGACCATCACTCTGTGCGTTTCATCTATGCTGGAGTTAGGAAGGTACTCCACCGTGATCCTTCGTTTTGTGTTGGAATCCAGCATCGAGACTAGGCAACCCAGGGCATCGACGTGGACCTTTATATCTCGAGGAACTTGCTTTACTTCAACTCTCTTGAACTTGTAGAGCAAAGCCATCGCTTCATGATGGTAAGCCCTCATCTTGGAGTCCCTTGCTTCGAATTCTCTGTTGATCTGATTGACCACCAACATGGAATCGTAGTAGACGGTCAGCTCGGTAGCTTCTATTGCATCAACTAGTTTGAGCCCAAAAATAAGGGCTCATACTCTGCTTCATTGTTGGATGCTTTGAAACCTAACCGGATAGCCTGTTCTGTGACCACTCCCTCCAGGGAGACTAGCAATACCCCGATTTTTGGAACCCTTGTTATNAGGTGGTCTTGTATGCCCATAAGATGTTCAGGAGCTCATCTACCCACTTGCCCTTGGCCGTTTCCAACCTTTTCTTGATCCCGTTGATGATGGTCTTGTTAAAGGATTTTGCCTGTCCATTGGCTTGTGGATATGTAAGGGAGGAGTAGTAGTTACGGATTCCAAGGTGTTCACAAAAAGACTTAAAAGGTCCGTTGTTGAATTGGAACCCGTTGTCTGACACAAATGCAAGGGGGATTCCAAACCTTGTCACTATGTTCTTCCATACAAACTTATTGGTGCCTACGTCCCTGATGTGGCTCCGCCTCGACCCACTTTGTGCAATAATCAGTTCCTACTATCAGGAATCTCTTGTCTCTAGGAACCATTAGAAGGGGTCCAATTAGGTCGAGCCCCTATTGAGCAAATGGCCAAGGGCTCGTCAGTGGATACAAGTCACCGGTGGGCTGCTTAATAACTGGGGTGAACTTTTGACATTGATCGCACGTTCTAACGTACGCCTGCAAATCCCTTTGCATCCGTGGCCACCAATACCCTTGGGATATGATGCGGTGGGCCATGGATCGTCCACCTGAGTGCCCCCCACATATTCTTTCATGTACCTCGTACAGGAGAGGTTCAACTTTGTCTTCCCAGATGCACATTAGGTATGTTCTTGAGAACGACCTTCGGTACAACTTTTGATCTGGGGAGACCCAGAATCTTGGGGCCCTTAACTTCATCTTCCTGGTTTCCTTTGGGCATCCAGAGAGCTCCCTGAAAAGGAGGAACTGAAGTAGCATATCTGTCCAGTTGGGGAGGCTCCTCCCCTCCTTGGATGACCATCACTCTGTGCGTTTCATCTATGCTGGAGTTAGGAAGGTACTCCACCGTGATCCTTCGTTTTGTGTTGGAATCCAGCATCGAGACTAGGCAACCCAGGGCATCGACGTGGACCTTTATATCTCGAGGAACTTGCTTTACTTCAACTCTCTTGAACTTGTAGAGCAAAGCCATCGCTTCATGATGGTAAGCCCTCATCTTGGAGTCCCTTGCTTCGAATTCTCTGTTGATCTGATTGACCACCAACATGGAATCGTAGTAGACGGTCAGCTCGGTAGCTTCTATTGCATCAACTAGTTTGAGCCCAAAAATAAGGGCTCATACTCTGCTTCATTGTTGGATGCTTTGAAACCTAACCGGATAGCCTGTTCTGTGACCACTCCCTCCAGGGAGACTAGCAATACCCCGATTTTTGGAACCCTTGTTATTGGAGGATCCGTCTACACATAGGTTTCAGGAGAGCCCTCGGTTGCCTAGTGAGGGCCCCTCCCCAAGGAGGAGTATCTCCTCTAAGAGGGGAGGCTCCTTGGAAAACTTTGCTATGAAATTTGCTAGTACCTATCCCTTTATGGCAGCGCGAGGTTAGAAGTGTATATCATGCTCTCCCATCTCCACTGCCTACTTGGCGATTCTTCCTGAGAGATCAGCCCTTCTGAGGATTGCATTCAAGGGTTGGTCTGGTAGGGCAGTGATTGGGTGCGCTTGAAAGTAGTGTCTCAACTTCCTTGCGGCCGTGATTAGCGCTAGTGCTCACTTTTTTAGGGGCAAGTACCTTGTCTGCATGTCCAACAGGGCTTTGCTCACATAGTACACCGATTTTTGTTCACGTCCATGCTTGCGGACTAGTACCCCGCTAATGGCCAACTCTGACACGGCCAAGTAAAGGAACAACATCTCCCCCCCAGTTGGGACGGATAGGGTTGGGAGGACCTTAAGCTACTCTTTAATCCCTCCAAGTGCATCTTCACATTCTTGACTCCAAGCGCCCAGTCCGATGATCGAGAGATGATATGATTTAGCACATCTAACATTCTCGTGAGTTTCTGGATGTCCTGGACCATCGGGGGACTCCGTACATCCAAGATAGGTTGTATCTGTTCCGGGTTGCCTTTGACTCCATGCTGACTTACCAAATACCAGAGAATCTTTCTGAAACCAACTCCAAAGACACACTTCTCCGCATTCAGCTTTAACTCGTATTCCCAGAGGGTAGAAAAGGTGTCTTCTAGGTCCGTAAGGTGATCGTCACTTCTCTAAATTTTGACCAGCATGTCATCAATATAGACCTCCATAGTGTTCCCGATCTGCTATTTGAACATTTGGTTCATAAGCTTTTAGTAAGTGGCCCCTACATTCTTTAGACCGAATGATATAACCAAGTAATAGTAAACCCCTCTTAAAGTGATGAAGAGGGTTTTCTCCTGGTCGGATGGGTGGAGAGGAATTTGGTGGTAGCCAACCTCAGCGTCCAGGAAGGTCATGCGCTGGTACCCCACCGTGGCATCCACCAACTGATTCACCTTTGGGAGGGGAAAGTCATCCTTGGGGCAAGCCTTGTTTAAATCAGTGAAGGCCACACAAATGCGCAACTTCCCTTCCTTCTTCTTTGCACACACTATATTTGACAACCATTTTGGGAATTGAACCTCCCGGATGGTGTTGGACTTCAGGAGCCTATCTACCTCCTCATTCACCGCTTGGCGTGCTGTGGCGCTGTGCGCCGTGGTTTTTGCTTTACCGACTTGTAAGTGAGGTCAACATGAAGCCTATGGGTTATCACATTGGGGCTCAAGCCTTTCATTTCTGTGGCATCCCATGCAAACACATCTGCATTTCTCCTTAAAAAGTTAGCCATTTCTTCCTACTCAGCTGGGGGCATGATGAAGTCGACCAGAAAGTATCTTTCCTCGTTTCCATCTACTAGAAACACCTTTCAGAGGTCCTCCACCGAGTGGTCTGCTGGGTCCGTCCGGGGCTCATCTATCCCTAGACACCCAAACTGTAATTGTTATTTATTCAAGATCTCTTCTGGGACTCGATCCTTTTCCTTGGAGGCGACCCCTGTTCTTATCGCCTAATAGAAACAATTATTGGCGAACGTTTGGTCTCTGTAGATTTCTTTCACTCCCTCAGGGGTGGGGAACTTCAGCTTTTGATGATAGAAGGAATGCACCGCCCCTAGTGTATGCAACCAGCTTCGCCCTATGATAATATTATAAGGTGAATCAAAATCAATCATCACAAACTCCGTGTTGGTTGTAATGGGCCCAGTGCCAACTGGAAGCATGATCTTTCCTAAGGGCAGGGCATATAAGTTGTTGAATCCCTTAAGGCGTGTACTAACTTTGGTGAGGTCCTGAGTGCCAAGCCCCATGCGCTTCAAGACTTCAAAGTACATTACCTCGAAAGAGCTTTCAGAGTCCACCAAGAGCCTTTTGACGTCAAAATCGCTGATCTTCAAAGTCAGGATCAAGGCATCCTCATGGGGGAGGACCAAACCTGCCATATCAGCGTCAGAGAAAGTGATGTCTTCCTTGATAGTTCGGGGCCTCTTGCCTGGCCGGCCCCCATCTTTCTCATCTACCTTCCTTGTGAACGCCACTCTCTTAAGATCAAATATGAGAGTCTTGGACGTCGGACGTTCCAGCGAGCAGACATGGATAACGTTAATTACATTGTCTTAGATGGGGATTTGGTTGTTGGCGTCGTGGCCTCCTCCGACACTACTTCGATGTATTCTTTCAATTACCCTTCCTACACCAGTTTTTCTAAGAAAGACTTGTAGACCCTACAATCTTCATTGTGGTGTCCAAAGTCCTAGTGGTATGAATATTTCACCTTCTGATTTCGGGTGGACAGATCGCCCTGCATCTTAGGCGCCCATTTGAAGAAGGGTTTTTTCTTGATCTTATGGAGTAGTTTGTAAATGGGCTCCTTGAACACGGTGTGGACCCCCTTGAAGGAACTTCCTGACGGAGGCATAAGCCCCTTCCGGGGAGGGGCACTCTCTTTCTCATTTTCCTTCTTCTTTGGGGCAAAAGTATTCCCTTTACCCCCCACCATCTCATCCTCGATCTGAGAATACTTATTTATCTGGGCCATCAGTTTCCCCATATTTTTTGGCATTTTCTTGGTCAAGGATCAGTAGAAATCAATGTCTTAAGAGAGGCCTAGTCTGAAGGAGGCAACCTACATGACCTCAGAACATCCCTCCACCTCGTTTACCTCTTCCTAGTAGTGAGTGGCGTACTGGCAGAGGGTTTGTCCCTCCTTCTGCCTTAGGGTCAATAGTGATCCGACGTCTTTGGGTCGCCTACTCCTTGTGATGAACCAGGCGAAGAACTGCCTAGTTAGCTCCTTCCAAGACCATATGTTGTTGGGTGGAAGGGTTTTAAACCATTTCATGGCAGATTCTCCCAAGCTCATTGAGAATACTCGGCATAGTAGTTGATGGTCCGAGTGGTACGGGGATATCATTTGCTTGTATTGTCTAAGGTGGGCTTCCGGGTCAGATCGTCCGTCAAAAACTTTCCATCTCCACAATACTCCTCATGAAGGGTGACTAGATTGCCTCTTCATTCGTGTCGTCCTCCTGTATGACTTTATTCTTTCTTATGGAATCCAGGTGTTCTCGGAGGTCCTCTCTCTGTTTGGGGTGCATCTCTCCACCTCCTCGACGCCGCCTGATGTGGTCCCTTGTCCTAGGGTCTCGGACGGAGAGGGCTGACCCCTCCTCAGACTCCTCCATAACCCCTTGCCCAGATAGTCCCCGACAGAGTTCGTTCCAAGCCAATAGTCTAGCCCTCTTGGCTGGAACTTCTGGGTGCTGCCCCTTGGCCCTCGTGCACTTTGGAGCCTTGGAACTCTCTGCTCTGCTACTCAAGCAGTTCCTCAGGTCCTTAGGTCCCACCTTCCTAACGGAAGGTTCCTGGGACTGCGATAAGTCTCGAAACCCTCCGCTGGAGGATGCAAATTCATCGAGTCGATTTAGGACGTTGACGTTGTCCTCTTCCAACTGTCGTAACCGATCTCCTATTTTTTTCTCAATCACTTCAGCCAGTTGACGGGCCAGCAGGGGCAGATCTTTCAGACCTGATACCCATACTAATTTGACGAGTTTGCTCCCTAGAACGAATGGAAAGTCCTTTGTTGACACTTTCAATGTGGTCCTTCGTTAGATCTTTTCCTTGGTAAANCTTCTAGAAGAAGAGATGACATGTCCACAACTGGTCTCTAGTCTAGTACTGTGTAGAATGCGTGGATCCATCGGGGAGCAAGGGGTGTCCTCAATGTCGAGGACACCTGGCCTTATCAGAGAGGTCATGCCCTCGGTGCCGAGGACACGTGGCTTTATATTAGAGAAGAAGTGCCGAGGGCATGTGGCCTTCATCGCAGGGGCGTACCCTCGATGTCGAGGACATGTGGTTGAATCCTACCTTTTCTCAGAAGTGTCCCATCAACTATCCCCGACCCTTTGATCTTCGTACGGTGAGGACACGTGTCATTAGGAGGTCAAAGGGCTCAACCGTCTCATCATTGCCCCAGCTATTTTCCCGCATTTAGGGATCATGCGCATTGAATGCGTATGTCGTTGTGTCTCGTGCACAATAATGGGGACAAAGCCTATATAAACAGAGCCCCCTCCCACCTTTTTCAGTTTTATGACCCTTTGACTGCCCCAAAGACTCTCTTGCCGAAAAACTCACCAGAATCCCCAATTTTCGAAGAACCTTTAGTCGGATAGCTCACAGGAATTTGCTGCCACCTTTCCTCGAAGAATCCTCCATTTTTGTTTGTCATTTGAAGGGGAAGAGCGTTTCTCAGGCTCCATTGTTCGTTCCCTCTCTCTGGTGAGTGTTTTGTTTTTACTCTTTCCTTTTCCTTTTTGTTTTTTTGGCAATTCATCGCCTTCTAAACTCCATGTCCTTGGTTCTTAAGGGCACAAAACAGCTCCCTTCATTTTTCCTTTCTCCCTTTCTTTCATTTTTATGGTCACTGGTCACCTTCCAAGCCCCCATCGCCTTCCCTAGAACAAATGGAAAGTCCTTTGTTGACACTTTCAATGTGGTCCTTCGTTAGATCTTTTCCTTGGTAAATTCGTGTTCGTCGAGAAAATGGCTGATCCCGTAACAAGGAATGTGTTAAAAGGGCTCAAGGGGGCCTAATGAGTGATGATGAATTGCTTCAGGGGCTGTCCGATCACTTTCGACAGGTCGGAGGCAATTCTTGACACACAAAAAATAGGTTAAAAGGGTGCTGGAGTATTTTTTGGTGTATCCTCTCCGATGTTCAAGTCAATTTTTTGAGAGAGGGGAATAAGAAAATAATATATGGTTTTTGAGGGATGATTTTGCATACCTTTGCACTATGTTTTCAGGAATTATTTATACCTTCAAAGACCCATAATTACTGATCGTCTCGACAGCAGGTAGAATTCAGACATGGGGTAGTGTGCCCCATATTTTGCATGGGGGAAGCCCTATTATTAAATGCTTGGCCCCTCGAGCACTTAATGCTCTTTTTTGAACGTAGAGACACTTAATGCTCGAGTCTTGGAGCATTTAATGCTCTTTCTTCTAGGCTCCCAGAGCCATTGTGGATGTCCCATCAATTGAGGGTTCATTAAATACTTGTCTGAGATAGCCGTATGTCAGCAGGGGTATTTTTGTCCATTCACCTCTCAGCTTGTACGTCATGCCACATGTCTGACTTCCCTTGGTGGAGTGTTTTGTNTCCCTAGAACGAATGGAAAGTCCTTTGTTGACACTTTCAATGTGGTCCTTCGTTAGATCTTTTCCTTGGTAAATTCGTGTTCGTCGAGAAAATGGCTGATCCCATAACAAGGAATGGGTTAAAAGGGCTCAAGGGGGCCTAATGAGTGATGATGAATTGCTTCAGGGGCTGTCCGATCACTTTCGACAGGTCAGAGGCAATTCTTGACACACAAAAAATAGGTTAAAAGGGTGCTGGAGTATTTTTTGGTGTATCCTCTTCGATGTTCAAGTCAATTTTTTGAGAGAGGGGAATAAGAAAATAATATATGGTTCTTGAGGGATGATTTTGCATACCTTTGCACTATGTTTTCAGGAATTATTTATACCTTCAAAGACCCATAATTACTGATCATCTCGACAGCAGGTAGAATTCAGACATGGGGTAGTGTGCCCCATATTTTGCATGGGGGAAGCCCTATTATTAAATGCTTGGCCCCTCGAGCACTTAATGCTCTTTTTTGAACGTAGAGACACTTAATGCTCGAGTCTTGGANCTTCGTTAGATCTTTTCCTTGGTAAATTCGTGTTCGTCGAGAAAATGGCTGATCCCGTAACAAGGAATGTGTTAAAAGGGCTCAAGGGGGCCTAATGAGTGATGATGAATTGCTTCAGGGGCTGTCCGATCACTTTCGACAGGTCGGAGGCAATTCTTGACACACAAAAAATAGGTTAAAAGGGTGCTGGAGTATTTTTTGGTGTATCCTCTCCGATGTTCAAGTCAATTTTTTGAGAGAGGGGAATAAGAAAATAATATATGGTTTTTGAGGGATGATTTTGCATACCTTTGCACTATGTTTTCAGGAATTATTTATACCTTCAAAGACCCATAATTACTGATCGTCTCGACAGTAGGTAGAATTCAGACATGGGCTAGTGTGCCCCATATTTTGCATGGGGGAAGCCCCATTATTAAATGCTTGGCCCCCCGAGCACTTAATGCTCTTTCTTGAACGTAGAGACACTTAATGCTCAAGTCTTGGAGCATTTAATGCTCTTTCTTCTAGGCACCCAGAGCCATTGTGGATGTCCCATCAATTGAGGGTTCATTAAATAATTGTCTGAGATAGCCGTATGTCAGCAGGGGTATTTTTGTCCATTCACCTCTCAGCTTGTACGTCATGCCACATGTCTGACTTCCCTTGGTGGAGTGTTTTGTTCATTCTGTTATTCTGACCTCATTGGGAAGGCAAGCCAATGATTTCGTTGACCAGTTCTGAGACTGATGGGCTATAGCTGTTAGTGGCCCTTCCAGAAGAAGAGATGACGTGTCCACAACTGGTCTCTAGTCCAGTACTGTATAGAACGCGTGGATCCATCGGGGAGCAAGGGGTCTCCTCAGTGCCGAGGACACCTGGCGTTATCAGAGAGGTCGTGCCCTCAGTGCTGAGGACACGTGACTTTATATTGGAGAAGAAGTGTCCTTGGTGCCAAGGGCACGTGGCCTTCATCGCAGGGGCGTACACTCGGTGCTGAAGACATGTGGTTGAATCCTACCTTTTCTCTGAAGTGTCCCATCAATATATATACATTGATGGTTCACACCATATGCAATGTAGAAAACACAGTTCAAATCAATGAAATAATCGTCTAATCTCTCTATCTTCCCCCCCCCCCCCCTCTCTCTCTCTCTCATTCTCTTCTTCTTTTTCTCTTCTTCCATTCTCTACAATTCTTCATTTCTGTCAACACTAACTGAACTACTCAACCTCAACTTGTGATTTAACGCATTTACTAGATTCCTTGATACCGCATTGTGTGAGATTAGAAAGCTAAACACGTTCAATTTAGAACTCAATAAAATTTTCAAAACGATTTGTTGCAGTGCACCTCTTGGCTCAAATTAACTTATTTACACCTATAATTCTGAAAGTGAACTACATATTCCTACTCAAGTATCTGTAAGGGCAAGTCAATGCATATTTTCGGAATTAACAACGGAGCAATGTGTTGGAACCAAATTTCTTACTATTAGAATTGGTGATTCAAATTCCTTCATACATGCATGTCACTCTTACTATAGCTCCACGTTTTTTCCATGATAAGTTTGACTTTGGGAAACACAAAAATATGAGGGAATCAATCCATAATAAATTCATAGAAGTGATGAAACTAGGGGGTTTTGTATGGAACTAATCAATAGAATGAATGGAAGTGGGGATTTTACTTTAAAGCAGGTAGAAACCTTTGTCACACAACAAGCCTATGATCTCAAAACTTGATCAAAATGCGTCAAAAACTTGGTGTTGTTTGGATGTTAAGGAGAGAAAATGTTCCAGGTCAGTGTTGCACATTAAGTAGAAATCTTGGCAGACCTACTTTGTGGCCTCTCATTCTCACGTCTTCTTGGATTTGGCGTCTGTATTCTCCGAATGTAAATTTCCTATAAATAGAAGGCTCTTTGCAACTTCCAATCAAAGAGTCATAAGAAGGGCAGAGGAAGTAGGCTATTGAGTATCTCTCCACCTTCCAATTAGGCATAACCTTGTGCTCCACACTCTTGTATACATCATTGCTCCATGCCTGTCGATTTTCAAAACATTGTTGAAAGAAAAAGAAATAGTTACCAAATTATCTTAGAATAGGTTAAACGAATATAACTACATAAATTATGATCTTAATGAGTTTTGGATAATGTGAAAACAATTAGCATATTTAAGGGATAGTGTGACCCGCACGTTTTTCATTTCTTGTTTATAATCAAATAGTCACTGAGTTTTATATTCTGTTTGGTATGATGAAAAAATGAAAAGATTGAAAGTTGGAAGAATAGAAAATTGAAGAGATAAATAAAATANATTAGCATATTTAAGGGATAGTGTGACCCGCACGTTTTTCATTTCTTGTTTATAATCAAATAGTCACTGAGTTTTATATTCTGTTTGGTATGATGAAAAAATGAAAGGATTGAAAGTTGGAAGAATAGAAAATTGAAGAAATAAATAAAACANTTACCAAATTATCTTAGAATAGGTTAAACGAATATAACTACATAAATTATGATCTTAATGAGTTTTGGATAATGTGAAAACAATTAGCATATTTAAGGGATAGTGTGACCCGCACGTTTTTCATTTCTTGTTTATAATCAAATAGTCACTGAGTTTTATATTCTGTTTGGTATGATGAAAAAATGAAAAGATTGAAAGTTGGAAGAATAGAAAATTGAAGAGATAAATAAAATATCATATTTAGTAAGGAAAAAAAATAGGAAGGATGAAAAAGTTGATGGATTAACTTTCTTTCCAACTTACCAAAATCAATCATTCCAAAATAGGAAGAAAAGTGGATAGAAAGTTAATTATTTGTGTTGAGATATATATATATATATATATATATATATATATATATATATATATATGAACATATTAATTTCATAGAAAAATACAATGATAAAATATGTATATATATATTTTTAAAAAAATTTAAAATTAAAAAATTAAAATTAAAAATTAAAAAATTAAAATTAAAATTAAAAGAAATATTTATTCTATCTTAGTTAGGGGTGAAAATTTTTGACTCAATACGATGACACGAATCGAACTTGACACGAATTTTATGACACAAATTTGATTATAACTCGACACGAACTTGAAAATAACTTGACATACGAACAAAAAATATAAACGACTCATATTCAGTTCAACCCGTAAAACTCAAAATTAACATCTTCAACCAATTTATTTAAAAATAAACACTTTATCTATTTTCTCGTTTATATGATAACACGAAATTAACATGAAACTAACATATTTAACTAGTATTATAGACATAAAATGTTAATTATTTGTAACTATTTATTAAACAATGACATAATTATTATATAAAAAATATATNTTATAGACATAAAATGTTAATTATTTGTAACTATTTATTAAACAATGACATAATTACTATATAAAAAAGATATTTTTACTTATTATTATTATTATATTTATTTAAGTTAATTTTCAGTTTGTAGAAAAAATATGAACATAAATTCAATTAAGTGAAAATATAATATTAGCATTAAATTTTTTATTCAAAGTTTTTGTGGGTTAACACGAATATGAACACGATACGAAAATAAGTAGGTCAACTCGACACGACATAATTAATTAAATGAGTTGAGTTAGATTTGACTAATGTTTGCACAATCCCGCAATACAACACGACTCAATTGTTACCCCTAATCTTACTCGGCAAAAAAAAAAAATTAATCATTTTTGTTTTTCATCCATCTTATGAAATACAATGGAAAGAAAATGTATCATACATTTATATTTTTCTTTCTTGAATGATAGAAAATGTATTCCTCATACTTTTCATCCTTCCTACCAAACGGATCATTAAGATAATGTAGAACCCCAATACGTAGTTGTACGAGGAATGTGGATATATGAATAATAGAGGTTATAAAGTGAGATAAAGTTCAATACCTTATGTGGATTTAATTTTACCCGAAAAGAATATAGTTGAAAGACTAGAGGATAGTTAGTAGGTAAATGAGATTGTGGTCGCAATTTAGAGGTGCAAAGTGTAATTTAACTTGTGTAATAATGAATGACAAGCTAATTTTCCCTGGTATATGTTTAGAAGGGCAAAAGCAAAGGCAATGCTAGTTTGACTTGGGACATATCTAGACAAATAAATCACTATTAAACTACTTGCATCACTTGCACCTGAATTTTATGTAATAGAAGGGCGAAAACTTTGGACGTGTTAGTTTATATTTCATTCCTCATTCAATCCGCTGACAACGACCCGTTTGATTAACAGTATATCGTAGCATAAGAAATTACCTGGAAAAGATCTCCAATGTTGACAATTAGAGCGTCTTGGTTGGGTTTGACAGCTACCCATTCGGAGTCTTTCATGAGTTGAAGCCCACCAACTTGATCTTGGTGAAGGATAGTGAGAAAATCACTGTCAGTGTGGGGCACTAAACCGAAAATCTCGGGAGACAATGGACAGGATGGATAGCGATTCAACCGAAGAAAACAAGTGCTTTCATCGCAAATTTCTTCGAAGAATCCCTTTTGGTGTCCCAAGTTCATTACCAGAACCCCAGCAAGTAATCTTGCCAGTTCTTGCATTGCAGCGGCATATTCCACCATCACTTCCCTATGGTCAGCATTTGAAACAGCGTTAGCCACTGTTTTACACAACTCATTCAACTTCGATAAAGGTAAAAGTGAAAATTTTAAGAAAGACCAAAAAATAACTAGTTACTTGAGGTAAATTATTCATAAGGAGGTTGAAATCGAACAAGTTGTGGATCTTAGATTAAAAAATGATGGACTAAGTGGAGAAGTACACCTAATTTAGTACATCATCAACTTATATCTTTTTCAATTTCTAAAACAAATCATGATTTATGATAGAGAATGCTGAACTAATGGAGAATACGTTTAGAAACTAAACGTAGATGTAATGTGAAATTTAAGATTAATGTCTAGTAAATCGAAACACGACACTTGACTAATTTGGTTTGAATATATTCGTAGAGGCTCGCAATTAGAAGTGCGAAAAAGAGTAATGTGATACTTATTAACGACAACATTAGGGGTAGAGGTAGACATAAGTTAATATTTAGTAAAGATACTAATATGATTGCCTGTATTGTAAAGGAGGAACACGTGATTTCAAATAAATCGTCGGAACAAAATTCATGCAGCCAACTCAAGTTTGGTTAGGTGAGTTGAATTCTTATTTTTCATTTGGCACAGACAAAAGGACTCGATTTGTACAAAGTTAATAACGAAAAGAAGAAGAAAAGGTGTTTGGTCAATTAAAAAAGAAAAATAAAAGCAAGAAAGAAAGAAAGACGAGGAAGAGGTGAGTGTGAGAAGACCAGAAAATAATTGACATGACTAACATCCACTCGAAGAAAAAGAATAGTACCTTAAAGAATTGAATTCTCCAAAACAAGCTTCCTCTGACATCTTTGTTAGGGGAATATGGAAAGCCTCAGACCATGAGAACTGCTTTGGACAAGTAGCTGCTGGATTTCCCCATCTGTATGAATTGTTCAAGAGCCCACAATTTGCCTTCTTCTCAAAGGGTCCTTTAAACAATTTCACTTGCTCTCTCCTCATCTTCCTGAGGATTTCAAGGCTTATTCCATGGTTCACTACTTGAAAGAAACCCCATTCTGATGAAGCTCTACATATAGCTTGTGCACAAGCCATTCTCTCCTCTTCATAATCACTTCTCAGATTACTGAGGTCTATTAATGGCAATTCACACTCCTCCATGACTTCATTTTGATGATCATTGCCCTGAACTGCAAAACTTACACCTGATTGTCGGAGAAGTTCTGCATAGTTGTGGAGGAGAGGTGGGCTTGATTCTACCATTTTTCTGTGGTGATCGATGATTCAGAGAGTTTGCAGTGTGTGAAAGAGAAATGAGGGTAGAGTGGAATTGTAGGACCAGAAGGGTATTTATAAGGTNCAGAGAGTTTGCAGTGTGTGAAAGAGAAATGAGGGTAGAGTGGAATTGTAGGACCAGAAGGGTATTTATAAGGTTGGGGAGGTGGGTTTGGACAAAGAGTACAAGGAGAAGAAAACAAGAGGGAAAGTCCCAAATGGTGACAATTGTCGCAATGAGAGTTTTCTCTGGGTGATTGTCCATTAGAGACCAAGTCCACGCAGATTCTCTAAATTATTGAACGCAGAAAGTTGGCAAAAGTGGAGAGAAAATGATAAAAAGGATGGAACAACACCTAACTTAACTTTGACTTTGTGAAATGAAAAGGGTGATTCAAAGGTTAGGATACCTCTAGCAATTCTACACGCCATGTATGAATTTTTCACCATGTTAACAAATTTTAGTTTAGTATTACTCATAGTTGTTAAACCGTGTATCGGAAGACATATCATTTTTTAAAAATAGTGTATCGTGTATTGTAAGATACGCACAATTTTAATTTATTAATAATTATTAATAAAATATATGTATATACCTTTGTAAAAAAATCATAGACTCATAATAAGATAACATTTCATTAATANATTTATTAATAATTATTAATAAAATATATGTATATACCTTTGTAAAAAAATCATAGACTCATAATAAGATAACATTTCATTAATATTCCACAAACTGTTTAACTAACATTGTTTAGTAATATCAAAATGCAAACACCTTTAATTCAAACTTCTAACATCAACCACTTGAACAACCTTAATATTAATTAAGAATTTTGAATTCAATTGAATANATATCAAAATGCAAACACCTTTAATTCAAACTTCTAACATCAACCACTTGAACAACCTTAATATTAATTAAGAATTTTGAATTCAATTGAATAACATTAACAACATATTTTATTTATTTATTTTTTAAACTATAACCACTAAAACGACGTTGTTTTACTAGCTAGTGATTTAAAAATAAGTCATAGGGTAAAACGATGTTATTTCAACCCCAAAAAATTTTTAAAAAAATAAAAAAATAGAATCGTCACGTATCGTACGTATCGGGGCGTATCGTACAATACGGTGCAAAAACGATATAAATGCACGATACGTATAGTTTTTCAGGTGTATCTTAGCGTATCGTATGATACGTATCGCTTATTGTACGATATTAATAACTATGGTCTTACTAGAATTATTGGGAGTAAAAAGGATGTAAAAACTGAATGCAGAGTCCTGTACATATAGCCAAATAAGAGTGCAACTGACCAAAACTCCCATCTGGTCTACTAAGACATAAAACTATAGTAAGAGCAAAATAGGTAAAAAAAAAAAATTTTAAAAAAAATACTAATAACTAAGCTATAACTCCAACCCTCCCCCTTAAGCTAGGCACAAAGATGTCAATTAAGTTAAGCTTGACAATTGAGTCTCAGAGAATGGATAGAGTGACAAGTTTTGTGAAAACATCCACAACTTGATCACTAGTCCTCACAAAACGATGGGATAACAATACCACAATCGACCTTTCTCCCGAAGAAAGTGAACATCGATTTCTATATGCCTCATTCTCTCATGTAATACAGAGTCAGAAACAAACTGAATAGCAAATCGATTATCACAATATAATATAGATGAAAAATTTATTGGAAATCCTAACTTGACAATAATATATCGTAGCCAGATAATCTCATATGTGTCAATGTGTCAAGCGCCAGTTCCGATACTCTACCTTTACTAACAGATAAGATGAGTCCCTCGAGCTCCCCCATAATCTAAATTTGAATAACAGGTTAGAGAATTAGTTTGAAACCCCGATGCAAGTAACAACTCAAGTCCAAGATAAGACATGAGGTACCAAAGAATATAATATACAACATCCAAATGAGACTGAAATGGCTTTTGCATGAATTGACTAACCCGACATACGGCAAATGAAATGTCTACCCTAGTGTTGGCTAGGTACATAAGCCTACCTACCAACCTCTGATAAAAAATTGGATCTCTCAACTCCTCGCCTTCAATAGTATGGTTCAGGTTTGGAATCATAGGTGATGATGCCGATTTGCACTCCAACATTCCAGTGTTCGAGAGAAAATCCAAAACGTACTTCTTCTGAAAGAAAACATGTCACGCCCCAAATTTCATAAAAGCGTGATTAAAAAAAATTAATTTGTTTATTCCAAAAACACATGTCAATTTGTTGTAAAAACATCTAGAAAAGTATCTCTTTAGTTTAAATAAATCATTTTTTTAAAAAAATTTCGGCAGAGTTTTCTATGAAAATTAGGTATCCAAATAATTAGCGAGAGCTACATGTGAGAGCATTAAACATAATAATTATATCTAACTATTCATTCACATCATATCAATTATATACATCTCTTCTCATGATATCCACAAATAAGTCATTATCGTCCAATACTGAGGGTGGCAAATGGAGGCTGACGAAGTCCTCTCAAACCCAGGTTATAATCTAATTATCCAAAATTCTTCATCATGAACATAATATACAGAATATCTAGAATCTTTTTAAGTAAATCATTTAAAATGTCTCAATCTATACATATTCCCTTAAATTAACCAAGATATTAATCACTTACAAATCCTCAATAATATACATCATTGGACATTGTTCTTTACATACTCTAACTAAATATATAAAGATCATAACAACTATCTTCTGTCTCGATACTCCCACTATGCAGTCCACCAACATATGCCCATAACTGTAAATGTTAAATGATAGGGGTGAGCAACCACACGCTCAATAGGATAATCCTTTTCTCAAGCATTTACAAAGTTTTAAATATCAACATTTCACAAACTATACGAATAAGTAATGAAAACTTTCTATAATTTAGTATATGAACAAGATAATAAGTAGAGCATTTATAAAAATTCCCGACACATCATCATTAGAATATACAATGTATAAATTAAAGGTTTATACATTTTAAGTCAGACCATCATAGCAAATATCACACATGTCTCGCATACAGACAATATAATCAATCACATCGGTTCACCCATGTACCATCCCCGAGAAACTTTTTGGGTCTTGCACCCTAGGGTCTCATTGCCCTTCTGAATTTTTAAGGAAAATGTGTAGGGCACAACTTGTGACACCACATAGGTCATCACCGAAAACCACTACCATAATCAATCCCCCTTAGGACTAGTAGACGCCTTGACAACCTACTCAATAAGCCACAACTGTCTACTAACTCTCTGTCTGTCCATATCGAGCATACATTTTCTCAAAATTATTATTTTTCATATCCATAAATCCTTTTGAAAATACATGTCATAGCCTTGACATTTATCAAATATGTAGTAGGCTCAAATCTCAAAAGTTATATTTTCAAAGCAACATAACTATTTCCAAGAGAATAAGCAATATATATTTTGTACAAAATCATAGCATACTTCAAAACACCCAAATTATAGGTTTAATCAAATACTCATAGCTAAAATCAACTAGAGTTCCAAATCCACAACACTAAAATTATTTCCATTTCTAAAAGAATAGATCATATTATGTACAACATCATAACATACTTCAAAACCCACAAATCATAGGTTTAATCAAATACTCACAACTAACATCAAACTAGAGTTTCCAACCCACAACACTAAAATTAATTCCAATTCCAAGGGAATAAGTCATATATATTATGTACAAGATCATAGCATACTTCAAAATCCTAAATCATAGGTTTTATCAAATACCTATAACTAAAATCAGACTAGGGTTTCAAACCCATAACACTAAAATTATTTTTATGCATATGAGTTCACAATTTATGGCATACTCAACACTAAATCAAGGTTTATAAACAAGTATTTTGCCATCAAATACATAGTAAGATTTAGCTAAAGAAAATACATGAGATGCACAATGTAAATGAAAGAGAGAGGAATATTTCACCTTGAAATCAAGAATTACAAGCAAAACTCAAGCTTTAGAGACCTTTTCTTTTCTCTTTTCTCTTTTCTTTATCTTCTCTTAAAGTTCTAAGAGGTATTGGGTGAGAGTGGAATGAAAGAATGGAAGAAAAGTTGCTGAAATTTGGGATTTAAACCCAGTAGTCCCAAAATTTACTTTTCATGGGCCAAAAAAATGTATTTTTCTCCGAAATTACGGTTTTGCCACTAAACATCTCCAATTTGATCCCTATGACTAGCCTAAGGTCTTTCGATGTTCTGAGTTCATTTTTAATGTTATTTTAAACTAAAAATATTTATTTTTATGATTTATCTCAAAATCAAAGTCAATTTTCACCCGAAACACTAAAGTTACCATTTTACTCCTTCGAACCGCTATATGAACTAAACGTTTATTCCAAGGTTTTCGAACCTCCTAGATTCAATGGTAATATTATTTTGATCTAAAAAAATTAATATATTTCTTTAGGTACTCTTATCAACCTCAAACAACTCAAAAATTAAATTTGACTCAAAAGTCAATACCTTATAACTCAAACTTATGCGACTATTCCTTTAACAACGATTCGAAGTTTCTCTCATCATTTTAAAGATACTATCAAGTTAATATTATTTATATGAAATATGAAATATGGGATCTCACAGAACAATACCCTTATTACTAGGGGCAACCTCAATTCTAAGAAAGTACCTCAAAAATTTAAAGTCTTTCACATTAAATGCCTTCCCAATATCAACCTTGATTTGTGCAATCCCCACTAATAATAATATCATTCACATATACCAAGAGAATGACACATTGCCCAATAATAGTCTATTGAATGAAGCTTGTAGGATTAGAAAGACATTTGGTGAGCCGAAATGTATAATCACACCACTAAATTGAGAGAACCAGGGTCGTGGTGACTGTTTCAGTCCATAAAGAGATTTACGCAGTCAACACACCTTCTTAGCATACTCCTCCTCATAACGAAAGCTAGGTGGTCTATCTATATAAATAGTATCATCCAGATCACTAAGAAGAAACACATTCTTCATATCCAACTAATGGAGAGGCCACGAATATGAGNTATAAATAGTATCATCCAGATCACTAAGAAGAAACACATTCTTCATATCCAACTAATGGAGAGGCCATGAATATGGGGCAACCAAAGAGATAATCAAATGAACCATAGTTAACTTTTTCACCATGGCAAAGGTAACTCCAAAATCGCGACCTGGAACTTGAGTAAATCCCTTCACCACAAGCATAGCCTTTGTGACGACCAATAGTACCATCTGTAAGAAATTTTTAGGTGTAAACCCAGCGATAGTCAATAGGTTTCACCCCTGAAGGTAAAGAAATAAGATCCCATATATGGTTGCATTGAAGATCGTCCATTTCTGTCTGTATAGCAAGAACCCACTAAGACTCCTGCATAGCCTCTAAAATAGATCTAGGAAGTGGCATATCTGATAAGTCACTTCCTATAAGTCCAAAATATAAGAGACATCTTAGCTTAAGAAACATAACTAGAGATTAGATATAAAGCCCAAGTGGCCCAACCATAACAAACAACTGGCCGGCTGTCACAACTTGGGCAATGATGCCTTGAATTATCATTCTCCACAAATAGAGTCTCATCAGATAAATCAACTCGCTCAAAAACCTCAACACCTGCAGTCTCATCAATGCTAACAACAGACTCAACAATATGCTTAACTAATTGAGAAAATATTACCTGCATCGCCTAAAGTAGAGGGAACATCAGCAGGGGGATGAGACCAAGGGCGATGAACATAAAGAGACTAGGATATCATGTATAATTGGCGACTTTGTAGTGACAATGACTAGTGGCTCTAGTGGTAAGGAAAAATCAAAGGGAGTATCATTAACTAGTGATGCAGGCACATGACTAGAAATAGAAAAATAAGGTACATGCTTAAGAAAGGTAACATCTAAACTATGATACATACGACGTTGGACTGGATCATAACACCGATAGCCCTTAGACTGTTGAGAGTAGCCCACAAAGATACAAAAAATAACTTTATTATCAAGCTTACGATGAATGAGAGACCGATCCTGAACAAAACATGTACAGCCAAAGACGCAATGAGGGACCAGAAATGTGCTCGCTCAGAAAATAAGACCTATAAGTTAGCACTATGCTGAATAATACGACTCGGTGTGTGATTGCACAGTAAGGTAAATGTCAAAAATTCAAAATGTCAATAAGACTTAAGCACCCCCATACCTCTAAGCATACACCGTACCATACCTATCAGATACTAAGATATCAAACACATATTTTTTGGCATTATCCAAACGAAGAGCTCGAACAATGACATCAAATTGTGTCTTAACCATCTGTACAAACTGAGTGATAACATAAAGTACATCTAACTTCCTATTCAAAAGGTAGAGCCAAGTACAATAAGTATGGTCATCTATAAAGGTCACACAATTTCGGGCACCTAACAGAGCAGTAACAGGTGAGAATCCCCAAATATTAGAGTGTATCGGATCAAATGGTCAAGGAAAGTGGTGTATGCAAGGAATATAACTGGTCCTAACATTTTTAAATAGTGAACATATAATTAGGAGTGTTCACCTTATCCTATAGGTAGAAAATATAGTCTTCCATCTTCCTACTCGATACTTTGCGAAAGAATTTTTTCTTGGTCTACCCTACCCGATCAAGTGTAGTCTTCCTACCCAAATTTCGTCCAAATTAATCGGATAAAAAGTTGGGTAGAAAATCGAGTTAACACGTTTTGTTGTTATTAATTTTTGGATCATTTTAACAATTCAATTAAGTAACTTGCACCAATTTAACAACACAATAAATCAATAACATTAAAATCTAAAATAATTACAATAACAAACAAAATCTCAGAAAATCATATACTATAATTTAGATTCTTAGAAAATTATATACAAAATCTCAAAAATCAAATACTATAAAATCTGAAAAATCAGAAATCATATACTATGATCACAGAGCACAGAGCCATAATATCTCAAAAAAACCACCAACAACCCTAAGCAAAACCACCAACAACTCTAAGCAAAACTACCAACCAAAACCACCAACCATCGGCAAAGTACTACTTGAGACCATCGATTCGATGAACGGAGTACCTGAGACCGTTGATTCGATGGCATCGAATTGCCCCCAAACAGTCAACTAAGAGAGAGAGAGAGAGCAAAGAGCCATAAAATCTCAAAAATATGATGGTATACCGAATTTCTACCTGATTTAATCAGAAGACAACAAATTCTTTTGTATTCTTACCCGATTTTTCGATTAGCCGATCAATAGGATCGGATAAGATAGAAAATTACTGGTAATCGAAAATTTGAATACCCCTAGACACAAGGTGATCAATTACGTACTCTGGTTAGGAGTTGTGGCGCTCTTAGTGAAAGGGAGAAATTGTCTAAAAATCAACTAGCGCGATTCATGGGTGCTATGTTTTACTGATTTTTTTTCACTGTTTACCCACTAAACAGTGAACAAAATCCAAGGTAGAAAAAAGCAGAAGCCTAATTAACAGGAAAAATTGGAAAAAAAGAAAGAAAAAAGAAGCAGCTTGATCAGGATAAGGAACATCCAAGAAAATACCGTCCAAAAATACTTGATGATTTATCTGTTTACAGCCTTTCTCCAACCACATTTTCTTTTTCTTTTTGAGGTGTGAGGCAGCCTAAAACCAGCAATTAATATTTGACTCAGTAAAGTAAGCTAGAAACCGTTCCAGCAGGATGACAGTTTAAGAACAACTAATATGTCTCAGCCTTGTGCTTTACCCGTGCACCTTCTGTTCAAACTAATATAAATATAGTAAATGTTGAATACATGTGAAATCATGGTATCACCAATCAATAATAAAATTTCAAATGAGAAAGGTGAACCCCATTTGAACTTAAATGGCAAGAGAGTGAAAAATTATTTATATACATGACATGTTAATTATTGATTTTTGTGGGATTCATCTACTTATTTATTTTTGTATTATTAGTTAATGATATCACATCACCTTTCAACGTAGTATTACTGTTGTAATGAATACTTTCTGCTGAAGAGGAAAGCCATTTGCATGAGAGACCCGAAAACCCAGCCCTAGCATGGACTTCGCAAGTTGCAGCATCCCTAGAGCTAGAGCAGCACTTAAAAACCTGTTAAAACCAGTCATTGAATATTTAGCTAATTNCCTAGCATGGACTTCGCAAGTTGCAGCATCCCTAGAGCTAGAGCAGCACTTAAAAACCTGTTAAAACCAGTCATTGAATATTTAGCTAATTGAAGCACAGCACTCTCTTTCTCTCTCTCTCACACACACACACACAATTGGCAAGCCCCCCTCCCCTCTTCCTCCACCTCCAGCGACCCACCCTCTTCTTCTCGAGAGAGACGGGGTGGCCAACTGGTTTCATAACGGATAAAAATAGATAGTGCCACACTCTTTGAGCAATTTATAAGGTTTTATTCTAATAATTATATTGTGCATGTGAGTCAAAAAAATGTATGTATTCAAGAGGATTAGACGGGTAATCTAAGATGTTTCAATAAGTCTTAATTAGTGAGAAAACAAACAGAGGCACTGTTAAAAAAAACTTGTTGACACAATGCATGACCTTCACTGCAGGCACATGCAAAGGAGCCTAAATCATTTGCAGTTTGACACAGTGCCGCCCGGAGGACTATTTGCCTTTAAAGAAAATATTTGTTGCCGCTCTTAGACATAGCGTAAATGTCCTTGTCATCCAATATAAAGGGTCCACTTAGAATAAGTTCAAAGAACCCGCAAACGTGTGAGACCAAGTTATCTTATATATGATAATTGACATTTTTAATTTCAACCTAAACAACAATTCTAACGTTCTACATAAACATACCAATAACACTATTTGTACTTAATTTATTAATATAATTTACTAATCTAATTCTTCAAAGTCATTAGATTGATAGTAGAACCCATCCAGTGTTGGAATTCACAGTCAATTTAATAGATATAAAGAATTAGGACAGCAAAATCTATCAAAAACAAAAAAAACTATTGTTGATATGGAATATTATTATTTAGACTTAATTTATTCATTTATTCAGTCACTCGCATTGAATTGATAGATGTTGTAAATATTGGACGGATGCAGCTACCAATCCAATGCATTGCATTACACATATGTATTTGGAGCTATATGTCTTTGGAAAGAATCAGATGCTCAATGTTTAAATGCTTTTCTTTTGGAAATATTTGTCCTACAGTCGAGGACAACCAACCCATGCGTGCACTGCAGTGAATATAATAGAAGAATACAGCAGGAACCATTCTTACATGGAACAAAATAATATAATTACTCTATAAAGACATGACTTGACCAAAAGCGGTACATTACTCTATAAAGACAAAAACAACAGTTTGTCAATGGGGGAGAGTGGAAGGCAAGTTATTTAGGGAGAAGAAATGTGGTGGGGTTGATTTGGGATTCAATAATTTTGGGTCTATCAAATTGGACAAACAGAAAATGCATGACAGGGGCTGATCCTTTTCTACCGGCTTTAACTTATTTGTAATAGAAAATGCAGGAAGGAAGAGAATTCTCTGGACATGTCATTTATGGTGGGTGAACAATTAAAAGTCATCATTCAAAATAGAAATCAACAGTTTTAAAGGGGAACAATATCCACAACCAAGTTGGGTCATATGGCCCATCATAATGGGTTTCACATGTACACTCCCAAATGATGGTTAGCAGTTTGAGCCATGTGACAAGAATGATAACATGTTCTACAATCTTCTTTTAATTAAGCATAGGTAAATTAGCACAGGTAAATAAACTCTCTCTCTCTCTGCCATGGCCGGCTGGAGCCAAAGTCAATCAAAGTGATGGGTTTAGGCCCCAATATATATATTTTTTTTAAAAAGTAAAAATAATTCCTCAATTTTTTTTTATGTAATATGGTTCATGTTAGAAATTTATACTCAATAAGAATCTAAAGTCAATAAAAATAATCTTATAGAAGTCATGTTTAGAGAAAAAAAAAATATAAGGCCAAGCTTGATCAATTAATAGACTCATTTGATCTAAAAAAATTGATTCATTATCATTATTCTCCATTTTTTTTAAAGAGCAATATTACTAAACCTTAAAAATTTGATCTAATAATTTGATCAAATCATGTGGTAACTAACATAACCTAATCTTCTTTTACTAGGATAATAATACATGCTATATCATTAGGTCAAAGTATTTTGTCATATTTTTAGGCCACAATATGCTTTTTGTCGTGTAAACCATAAAAACTAGACACAATCATCAACTCATTATTTTTTCTCTGTTTCAACTGCTCAAATAATCAATTTTTAAATTAAGGTATTTAGATGAAATATTAAACTTAGATTCTTTTTTAAGTTAATGTTTTACTTACAATATATTACTTACATTACTTTTAACAATTATTTTTACAAAAACAAAAAAAGCAGAGATTAAAATTGATAAAATCTTACCTCAAATTGATTAAGATAAAACAGTAATTAAGTTAATTAATCATATTATTAACTAAAATAATATGCTACCATTAATTTAATACAATAATTTAATTAATAGTTTGATATATGTTGCTCTAAGCCTCTAATCATCTCAAGCTACCCCTATTTTTTGCAATATCCAATATTGATTTAGTACAGATAAATTAAGCAACACAAAATCTAGAACTTCCCATAGACTAAAGTGGCGTTTGATAACCACATTCCGCACTTACAATTGAAGACTGTACTTTTTTCAATTAAGTGTGTTTAATAAACAAAATTCACACCACTTAATATTTTAAGCAACTCTTAAACATAGGTTAAAAAGTTTAGGCAGCAAGTCACCTCTGTATCACTTCATATCGAAAATGGTAGTCGGTATAGATTTTATAAATACCTCATAATGGATAAGTTTACCCTTATATACACGTGAAGACCAAAATACTATACATTGAAGGAGGTGAATAAATTTTTTGATTTTAGCCTAAATTAATTATCAATTAAAACCTATGTCTACCTTAATTACCTCTTCTCAACTGAATACGAAAATTAACAATGAACACCGCTTTTAAATACCACCAATCCTTTGAATCATGACGATTAATTTTAACTAATTAGGGAGAATTACACCACAACCTCTAAAATTTGTCACTTAATCACTCAGACTCTTGACATTTGAAACAATACAAATAGACCCCCTGAAATTTGTACTCGCGTAACACTTAGACCCTTGCTATAAATATATTCGTTAATAAATTATATCCAAACCCCTGAAGTTTGTAAACATATATTACCTAGACCCCTTAAGTTTAAAATGTTATATTTAGGCTAAAACTACTTCAATTAAAATAGAATATCAAATATTTTAAATTTTACAATTAAAATTCATGTTCTATTGTATCATTTATTGGAATAAAATCAAAAATAAAAATTTAATTTTTTTAAAAAAATTCATAATTAATATACAGTTATATTGTCTATTGACAATCCCCCTTCTCTTTTATCCCTTCTTCTCTATGGCTTCAATTAACACGATTGTGAATTTCGTACTTTAATGTATGCTTCTAAACATGATGAAAATGAGCTCTATGAGCTTTACAAATGAGAAATTAACAATTAAGCATAAGTACTCTCACAATTCAAGTGCAATTGTTTTTAGCCATTTATTTTTGTCTCACCTTTTTAGATTTGGTCACATTGGGCTCTTTTCTTACAATTGGTCTTCGACATCTTTTAAGGGATCTAGGTTAACTAACATTTAGCCATGTGTTCCCCTATCACCAAAACTTAGATTCATTCAAGATTATTAATAATTCAAACTAATCAAACTCCTAAGTGTGAAGGTGAATGACATGCGAGCACTTGGGTTTGAATCATTCAAAAGTAAACACTATCCAAGTACTCTAGGATGAAAGAGACTTTGACCAATGAATCATGCAATTGGATTTATGCTACTAAGTTTTCTATCTCATACTATGACTCATAGCAATGCATATTTCAACTTTGACTTAAGGATGAAACAATTTCAATGTAAATCAAAATGTGAATTTTCATGATCATGAACAATGAAAAACAAACAAAATAAAATATTTTTGATCGTTTTTTACTATTTTTTTATTTTTCAAGATAAACATATACAATAAAATTATGCATAAAGTTCAATCAAAACAAAGAAGTGCAAATATAAGCCAATTACCATAAATCCTAAAAATGAATATCTAAAAGGGACATCAAAACTCTTTTTGGATTTCTTTTGATTTTCATTTTTCAAATTTCAAATGTTTTTATATTTTCATATATAAAAACAAATATATATATATATATATACTACTACTACTACTACTACTACTACTTGAACTAGACCAAGGTGGATAAAATTTTATCCTTTTGATCTATGTTTTTTAATAGCTTCATTACTAAGTAATTGACAAGATTCTTCCTCTTTGGTTAAGGCATAGACTTGTTCAATTGTTTTCACTTGTAGTTCAGACTTAAAGGTTGAAGGTATCCAACTAGTTTTGTAGATTTTCCTATGGAGGACTTTAAGAATATTCCATTCACTCCAATCTATACTTGACTCATGATATTCTTGTTCTTCTTCATTTACTATATTTGGTATAGTATTTAATGAAAATCTAGATAAGCTAGCCATAGAATTAGATCTGAATAATCTATTCATGCGGAAGACATGAATCACAAGCTGTAGATATAAATGTGGAATGAAAATACTGAAGTAAATTCTTTATATTCACAAAATAAAGAAATTACAATTTACTGAAATTAACTTACAAATAAGTTACTGAGAATGGTTGCTAGAGAAGAAGCTCTTCATTTGCATCATTATGAAGGCTAAGATACAATATGAGAGAGAGAGAGATGAGAGTGTTTGCTGGTTTGTAATGAGTCTGTCAAGACTTTCATCTAAAACAAAAACTTGGTTTTCTAAGAATGAATGAAATCCTTATATAGGTGTAAGGATTTCTGAGGGAATCTTTGCAATGATTTTCCTTTACTACTTTAACTTTGGTGAAATGCTTTTCAGTTCTGCTTTCGGTGGAGAAGTGGGAGTGAAATGCTTTTACTTTGGTGAATGCTAACTAACGGGCCTGGTGGGCCCTTGATGTTGACTAAGAATCTACTTTCGGTGGAAAAACATATATGATTGCTGACTGTTGGCTGCTTTGTCTGAAAGGAGCGTTGTTGCTAGATTGATTCCATTGGAATGTGTAATAGACAACTTTTCTTTTTAGAGAAAGTAGTGAGTGAAGCTATCACACATAGAAATGAGAATCAAGGGGGTAGTGATGTCTACCAGGTCACAATATCCTGCATAGGGATCCTGAGCATCTTTAAAGGGATCCATTGAGGGGCTGACTGATGCCTGAGATGATGTAGAGGAACTGGTATCACTGGCTGCTTGTTGAAGAAGCTTCTGTTCTAGTTCAATGAGTTCAGATGTCTTCTTCTTGGATTGCATACTAGAATCCTTAGAGGATGATTTTTTCTACTTTATTGGGGATGGTTGTGCAAAAGGTTCTATGGGGGCAGAGACTTTGAGAGTTGGTATAACCTATTTTATTGGAGTTGCCTGAGCATAACTGGTTGCTCCTGTAACCAAGATTGGTGTAGGAAACTTTACTGGGAATTCTTCTTGTACCTGTTCAATAATGTAACTGTGCTGGAACTTGGGCCACCACTTGACGCGATATTGTCTGACAACATAATTTGCTAAAATATCCCATTCCAATTACGTATCCATGGGACCTTATATTTTTTTCATAAATACTAATAAACTAAGAAATAGACTCTCATATTTACTAGGTTCATAAGAAGATGAGAAGTAGGTTACTTGATCTTGAAGATCAAGCGGTAGGATTTCAAGCATGGGGTCGTGAACCTACCACCACTGTGAGAACCAGACAAGAAACTGACTTTTGAAATCCTTGCTAAATTGTATGAACCAAGAATGAGCGTAAGACTCATCTTGATAGAGGATACGTTTAAACCATGACTCTTTGTAGTCATAGTAACTAAACTTCTTACTATGTCCTGGAAGATCCCGGAGCAAAGAGGGGTGAGATCCCCATTCTTTAAGGAAGATGATCTTGAGGATATATAAAGAATGATAGATAAATTTACTGGGATATTTAATGTTCGAAATCTCTTTGATCAAGATGGACTGGATAAGGAAAAGGATATCCTGATAGAACTGGAAAGTTTTCTCAGGGTCATGTGGAACAAAGGTCCATCCTAGCTCAAGGTAGGCATTGACTAGGTCAATTGGGTCACTAAGATGAGTATGGGCTGGTTCGATAGGGAATATGTAATGGACCGGAGGTTTATCAACATAATCCGTTTTGGGTCTTTTGTAACTAGGCCGGGATTTGTATGGGTTGACAGGTTGGCTAGGCTTAGCAATTGAAATGGGCACAACTGCTATTGGGCTACTTGAAGTGGCTTGTTGGGCCTTGTACTGAGTTGTACCTGGATTTAGTAGGGAAGAATGGTATGTTGGTCTGAGGTTAGGATTTGGGTAACCAAGGATTTGGTAACGATTTGCTATACTAGTGGTAGTCGCTAGACTGGGTAACTGGCTAGATTTTGGTCTTAGGCTAGGTAGGGCTAATTGTTTTCTAGTATCCCTCTCGGCTTTGGAAGAGGAACTGGGCTTACTATTTTTCCTGTCCGCCATGAGGTTCCTGCAGAAATTCACAGGTTAGGAAATCAGGGATGCAGTTATTACTGCCTTTAATATATTCGATATCAAAATCGAAAATACTTTAAATAGATTGTTATATGGCAAAAATTTGCTTACTAGCAATGCTTTCTACGTCTTTTTCCAAAACATATTTTGTTGATTTACAATCAATTCTTACTAAAAACTTGTGATTTAATATATCATCCTAGAATTTTGAGATACATAGGACAATAGATAAAATCTCTTTTTTAATAGTACTATAGTTTGCTTGTGCTTTGTTCCAGATTCTAGAGTGGAAACGAACAATTCGCTCTAGAGAATCTGGAGTGACTCTTTGAAGGAGGATACCACCGTAGCCAATGTTAGAGGTATCAGTTTGGATTATTTTGAATGAGTTTACTAAGGGAATACCAAGACAAGGCAAAGTCTTGATATAATTCTTAACTTGTTGAACTATGGATGTATGGATTGAAGACCAAGGAGAAGGATTTCCTTTGAGTATGTCATGCAATGGTTTGATTGTTTTTCTGAGATCCTGGTAGAATTCTGCAACATAGTTTAAAGACCCTAAGAATCTATGTAACTGGGTTTTATCAATAATCACATCAGGAAATTTAGCTGCAAACTGGATAGATCTACTGATGGGAATGATAGTTGATTGTTGGATATTGTATCCAAGGAATCCGAATGAAGTTTGAAACAACTTAATTGTACTAGAAGAGATGACTAGACCATGATGCCTAACAATCTCTAGGAATGTATTAAGATGTTTTTAGTGTTCTTCTATAGATCTGGAAAAGATGAGGATGTCATCTATGTAGACTATAGAGAAATGACTTACTGGGTTGAATATTTCATTCTTTATGTTTTGAAATTCAGTAGGAGCATTTTTCAAACCAAAGGCCATACATTCAATTTGTAATGTCCAAAGGGTGTTGTAAATGTTGTTTCATATCTGTCTTCTGGGGAGATCTGGATCTGCTAGAAGCCACTTTTCAAATCAAATTTTGAAAAGATTACTGAGTTACTAAGTCTTTTTGATTAAATCCTGTTTATTTGGAATTGGGTACCTGATCCATTCCAATACAGAATTTAAAGGTTTATAGTTAATTACTAACCTTGGAGCTCCTCTTTCTAATTTCACATTTTTGATGACATAGAAAGCAGGACATGACCAAGGAGATTTACTCTTTCTAATGATACCATTTTTGAGTAATTCAGAAATCTCTTTTTTACAGATTTTCATTACTTCATGGTTCATTTGGATATGTCTGGATTTAGTTGGAATATTTTGTTCACTAAATCCTTTAATGTAAAGAAGTTTTACCATGTGTTTCTTCCTATGCCAGAAAGTTGTAGAAAGGTTAGAACACACTTCTGCTTCAAGTTTAACTTTAAATTCTTCAATCTTTTCTGTTAAGATTGGGTTTGTTAACTGTTCTTGTACTCTTTTGTGATTAATTTCTTCTTTAAGAAATTTCACTTCGTTAGTTTTTAGGGTTATTAAATTAAGGGACATAGAGATTGAACACTCTTTTAGTTGTCTTAATTTTTTAACTAGAGGTTTGGTTAAGAACTTAAATGTTACTTCTTGACCAAATGGCTTGGAGGTTAGCCCATTAACATTTTTTGTGAAGGGATACAACAGATACATAAATGGTACTCCAAGAATGATTTTATCAGTCATGGTTTTTACCAAAACAAGTGATGTTTTGAAACATACATTATCTTGGCAAATGTGTAAATTTGGTAATTTGTATTTTATTCTCATTTTACTACCATTTGCTGCACTGACACCTACGATTGTCTTGTGGTAGTATTNTTATAAATACCTCATAATGGATAAGTTTACCCTTATATACACGTGAAGACCAAAACACTATACATTGAAGGAGGTGAATAAATTTTTTGATTTTAGCCTAAATTAATTATCAATTAAAACCTATGTCTACCTCAATTACCTCTTCTCAATTGAATACGGAAATTAACAATGAACACCGCTTTTAAATACCACCAATCCTTTGAATCATGACGATTAATTTTAACTAATTAGGGAGAATTACACCACAACCTCTAAAATTTGTCATTTAATCACTTAGACCCTTGATATTTGAAACAATACAAATAGACCCCCTAAAATTTGTACTCGCATAACACTTAGACCCTTGCTATAAATATATTCGTTAATAAATTACATCCAAACCCCTGAAGTTTGTAAACATATATTACCTAGACCCCTTAAGTTTAAAATGTTATATTTAGGCTAAAACTACTTCAATTAAAATAAAATATCAAATATTTTAAATTTTACAATTAAAATTCATGTTCTATTGTATCATTTATTGGAATAAAATCAAAAATAAAAATATAATTTTTTAAAAAAAATTCATAATTAGTATACAGTTATATTGTCTATTGACAATCCCCCTTCTCTTTTATCCCTTCTTCTCTATGGCTTCAATTAACACGATTGTGAATTTCGTACTTTAATGTATGCTTCTAAACATGATGAAAATGAGCTCTATGAGCTTTATAAATGAGAAATTAACAATTAAGCATAAGTACTCTCACAATTCAAGTGCAATTGTTTTTAGCCATTTATTTTTGTCTCACCTTTTTAGATTTGGTCACATTGGGCTCTTTTCTTACAATTGGCCTTCGACATCTTTTAAGGGATCTAGGTTAACTAACATTTAGCCATGTGTTCCCCTATCACCAAAACTTAGATTCATTCAAGATTATTAATAATTCAAACTAATCAAACTCCTAAGTGTGAAGGTGAATGACATGCGAGCACTTGGGTTTGAATCATTCAAAAGTAAACACTATCCAAGTACTCTAGGATGAAAGAGACTTTGACCAATGAATCATGCAATTGGATTTATGCTACTAAGTTTTCTATCTCATACTATGACTCATAGCAATGCATATTTCAACTTTGACTTAAGGATGAAACAATTTCAATGTAAATCAAAATGTGAATTTTCATGATCATGAACAATGAAAAACAAACAAAATAAAATATTTTTGATCGTTTTTTACTATTTTTTTATTTTTCAAGATAAACATATACAATAAAATTATGCATAAAGTTCAATCAAAACAAAGAAGTGCAAATATAAGCCAATTACCATAAATCCTAAAAATGAATATCTAAAAGGGACATCAAAACTCTTTTTGGATTTCTTTTGATTTTCATTTTTCAAATTTCAAATGTTTTTATATTTTCATATATAAAAACAAATATATATATATATATATACTACTACTACTACTACTACTACTACTTGAACTAGACCAAGGTGGATAAAATTTTATCCTTTTGATCTATGTTTTTTAATAGCTTCATTACTAAGTAATTGACAAGATTCTTCCTCTTTGGTTAAGGCATAGACTTGTTCAATTGTTTTCACTTGTAGTTCAGACTTAAAGGTTGAAGGTATCCAACTAGTTTTGTAGATTTTCCTATGGAGGACTTTAAGAATATTCCATTCACTCCAATCTATACTTGACTCATGATATTCTTGTTCTTCTTCATTTACTATATTTGGTATAGTATTTAATGAAAATCTAGATGAGGTAGCCATAGAATTATATCTGAATAATCTATTCATGCGGAAGACATGAATCACAAGCTGTAGATATAAATGTGGAATGAAAATACTGAAGTAAATTCTTTATATTCACAAAATAAAGAAATTACAATTTACTGAAATTAACTTACAAATAAGTTACTGAGAATGGTTGCTAGAGAAGAAGCTCTTCATTTGCATCATTATGAAGGCTAAGATACAATATGAGAGAGAGAGAGAGAGAGAGAGAGAGAGAGAGAGTGTTTGCTGGTTTGTAATGAGTCTGTCAAGACTTTCGTCTAAAACAAAAACTTGGTTTTCTAAGAATGAATGAAATCCTTATACAGGTGTAAGGATTTCTGAGGGAATCTTTGCAATGATTTTCCTTTACTACTTTAACTTTGGTGAAATGCTTTTCACTTCTGCTTTCGGTGGAAAAGTGGGAGTGAAATGCTTTTACTCTGGTGAATGCTAACTAACGGGCCTGGTGGGCCCTTGATGTTGACTAAGAATCTACTTTCGGTGGAAAAACATATATGATTGCTGACTGTTGGCTGCTTTGTCTGAAAGGAGCGTTGTTGCTAGATTGATTCCATTGGAATGTGTAATAGACAACTTTTCTTTTTAGAGAAAGTAGTGAGTGAAGCTATCACACATAGAAATGAGAATCAAGGGGGTAGTGATGTCTACCAGGTCATCATATCTTGCATAGGGATCCTGAGCATCTTTAAAGGGATCCATTGAGGGGCTGACTGCTGCCTGAGATGATGTAGAGGAACTGGTATCACTGGCTGCTTGTTGAAGAAGCTTCTGTTCTAGTTCAATGAGTTCAGATGTCTTCTTCTTGAATTGCTTACTAGAATCCTTAGAGGAGGATTTTTTCTACTTTATTGGGGATGGTTGTGCAAAAGGTTCTATGGGGGCAGAGACTTTGAGAGTTGGTATAACCTATTTTATTGGAGTTGCCTGAGCATAACTGGTTGCTCCTGTAACCAAGATTGGTGTAGGAAACTTTACTGGGAATTCTTCTTGTACCTGTTCAATAATGTAACTGTGCTGGAACTTGGGCCACCACTTGACGCGATATTGTCTGACAACATAATTTGCTAAAATATCCCATTCCAATTACATATCCATGGGACCTTATATTTTTTTCATAAATACTAATAAACTAAGAAACAGACTCTCATATTTACTAGGTTTATAAGAAGATGAGAAGTAGGTTACTTGATCCTGAAGATCAAGCGGTAGGATTTCAAGCATGGGGCCGTGAACCTACCACCACTGTGAGAACCAGATAAGAAACTGACTTTTGAAATCCTTGCTAAATTGTATGAACCAAGAATGAGCTTAAGACTTATCTTGATAGAGGATACGTTTAAACTATGACTCTTTGTAGTCATAGTAACTAAACTTCTTACTATGTCCTGGAAGATCTCGGAGCAAAGAGGGGTCAGATCCTCATTCTTTAAGGAAGATGATCTTGAGGATATATAAAGAATGATAGATAAATTTACTGGGATATTTAATTTTCGAAATCTCTTTGATCAAGATGGACTGGATAAGGAAAAGGATATCCTGATATAACTGGAAAGTTTTCTTAGGGTCATGTGGAACAAAGGTCCATCCTAGCTCAAGGTAGGCATTGACTAGGTCAATTGGGTCACTAAGATGAGTATGGGCTGGTTCGATAGGGAATATGTAATGGACCGGAGGTTTATCAACATTATCCTTTTTGGGTCCTTTGTAACTAGGCTAGGATTTATTTGGGTTGACAAGTTGGCTAGGCTTAGCAATTGAAATGGGCACAACTGCTATTGGGCTACTTGAAGTGGCTTGTTGGGCCTTGTACTGAGTTGTACCTGGATTTAGTAGGGAAGAATGGTATGTTGGTCTGAGGTTAGGATTTGGGTTACCAAGGATTTGGTAACGGTTTGCTATACTAGTGGCAGTCGCTAGACTGGGTAACTGGCTAGATTTTGGTCTTGGGCTAGGTAAGGCTAATTGTTTTCTAGTATCCCTCCCGGCTTTGGAAGAGGAACTGGGCTTACTATTTTTCCTGTCCGCCATGAGGTTCCTGCAGAAATTCACAGGTTAGGAAATCAGGGATGCAGTTATTACTGCCTTTAATATATTCGATATCAAAATCGAAAAATACTTTAAATAGATTGTTATATGGCAAAAATTTGCTTACTAGCAATGCTTTCTACGTCTTTTTCCAAAACATATTTTGCTGATTTACAATCAATTCTTACTAAAAACTTGTGATTTAATATATCATCCTAGAATTTTGAGATACATAGGACAATAGATAAAATCTCTTTTTTAATAGTACTATAGTTTGCTTGTGCTTTGTTCCAGATTCTAGAGTGGAAACGAACAATTCGCTCTAGAGAATCTGGAGTGACTCTTTGAAGGAGGATACCACCGTAGCCAATGTCAGAGGTATCAGTTTGGATAATTTTGAATGAGTTTACTAAAGGGAATACCAAGATAAGGCAAAGTCTTGATATAATTCTTAACTTGTTGAACTATGGATGTATGGACTGAAGACCAAGGAGAAGGATTTCCTTTGAGTCTGTCATGCAATGGTTTGATTGTTTTTCTGAGATCTTGGTAGAATTCTGCAACATAGTTTAAAGACCCTAAGAATCTCTGTAACTGGGTTTTATCAATAATCTCATCAGGAAATTTAGCTGCTAACTGGATAGATCTACTGATGGGAATGATAGTTGATTGTTGGATATTGTATCCAAGGAATCCGGCTGAAGTTTGAAACAACTTAATTGTACTAGAAGAGATGACTAGACCATGATGCCTAACAATCTCTAGGAATGTATTAAGATGTTTTTAGTGTTCTTCTATAGATCTGGAAAAGATGAGGATGTCATCTATGTAGACTATAGAGAAATGACTTACTGGGTTGAATATTTCATTCTTTATGTTTTGAAATTCAGTAGGAGCATTTTTCAAACCAAAGGCCATACATTCAATTTGTAATGTCCAAAGGATGTTGTAAATGCTGTTTTATATCTGTCTTCTGGGGAGATCTGGATCTGCTAGAAGCCACTTTTCAAATCAAATTTTGAAAAGATTATTGAGTTACTAAGTCTTTTTGATTAAATCATGTTTATTTGGAATTGGGTACCTGATCCATTCCAATACAGAATTTAAAGGTTTATAGTTAATTACTAACCTTGGAGCTCCTCTTTCTAATTTCCCATTTTTGATGACATAGAAAGCAGGACATGACCAAGGAGATTTACTCTTTCTAATGATACCATTTTTGAGTAATTCAGAAATCTCTTTTTTTACAGATTTTCATTACTTCATGGTTCATTTGGATATGTCTGGATTTAGTTGGAATATTTTGTTCACTAAATCCTTTAATGTAAGGAAGTTTTACCATGTGTTTCTTCCTATGCCAGAAAGTTGTAGAAAGGTTAGAACACACTTCTGCTTCAAGTTTAACTTTAAATTCTTCAATCTTTTCTATTAAGATTGGGTTTGTTAACTGTTCTTGTACTCTTTTGTGATTAATTTCTTCTTTAAGAAATTTCACTTCGTTAGTTTTTAGGGTTATTAAATTAAGGGACATAGAGATTGAACACTCTTTTAGTTGTCTTAATTTTTTAACCAGAGGTTTGGTTAAGAACTTAAAAGTTACTTCTTGACCAAATGGCTTGGAGGTTAGCCCATTAACATTTGTTGTGAAGGGATACAACAGATACATAAATCGTACTCCAAGAATGATTTTATTAGTCATGGTTTTTACCAAGACAAGTGATGTTTTGAAACATACATTGTCTTGGCAAATGTGTAAATTTGGTAATTTGTATTTTACTCTCATTTTACTACCATTTGCTGCACTGACACCTACGATTGTCTTGTGGTAGTATTTGGTTCGTATAAACCCTTCCTGTATGCNTCTCATTTTACTACCATTTGCTGCACTGACACCTACGATTGTCTTGTGGTAGTATTTGGTTCGTATAAACCCTTCCTGTATGCAATTGTTGATCTGCACCAGTGTCTATAAGGGCAACTGTGTTGATTTCATAATCATAATTGATTATGAGTTTTACTTTAGAATGCCATTTTTGGATATTTAATTTGTTGATTAAATTTATCCTATTCCTATCATTAATAGTTTGCGAACATCCTTCTCGTGAAGGCAACTTTGTTGCACCCAAGGGATCCACTAGAGAGGTGGAGGTTATGGGTATCCACTAGGAACATGTTCTGATTGGACTGTGTGAACTATCTGGGTTACTATCTTCAGTTTCAGATTGCTCTATAGGATTTGAGTCCTCTTATTTACTAAAACTATTTTTTGATTGTAAAAGATTCAAAGCTTCATTGATTTTTTGATCTTGAGCTTTTAATTCTTTTATTTCTTCCTTTAATTTATTAACTTCACATTGGAGATCTTGTAAGGTGATTTCTTGTTTTTTCTCCTTACTAAATCTTTCCATTGTTTTGCTAAACCTAACTAACTATTTTTCACTAAAAGATTTTTTAATGTCTTTTTTGACAAACAAATCTTTGAGTTGTTTGATATATTTAACCTTTATATCTGGGTCTTGTATTTTACTAATGAGATCAATGAGGATTTGTTCCTCTTCAACCTGCTTAGTTATGACTCTAATTGTNTCTGGGTCTTGTATTTTACTAATGAGATCAATGAGGATTTGTTCCTCTTCAACCTACTTAGTTATGACTCTAATTGTTTTACAACCTAATTTTATGTTAGGTTCATTAGAGTTACTAGATGCAAATTGATAATCTGAAGAACTTTCAGGACTGCNACCTAATTTTATGTTAGGTTCATTAGAGTTACTAGATGCAAATTGATAATCTGAAGAACTTTCAGGACTGCTCGAGTCTTCTGGACTTTCTTTGGGTTGACTAAGGTTACTTAACCTAAAGATATTGAGAATTTCTTCTTCTTTATCTTTGGTTAACTTTAACTATTTGATTTTCTTCTTAGTTGGGCAATCTGGGCTAATGTGTCCTTCCTTACCACAGTTGTAGCATTTAACTTCTTTACTATCTTTCTTTTTCCCAGATTTTTTCTTATAAGTTTTAGGCTTATAAGATTTCCTAGATTTTTTACTAGATTTTCCATAATATTCTGATTTTGAAAATTCTTTTTACTACGTTTGAAGTGATTTTTACTACGACTGTAAGGTTTATGTGGTTTGTGTTTTCTGCTGGACGGTGCTACTGAAGGGAGACCATATTGTTCACAGAAATCACCCATTTCATACTTAGCCTTTTTCTTATCATCTTTTAATTGTTTAGTAATTTTTATATCAATACACATTCACATTCCTCCTTTTTGAATGGTACTGACAATGTCACCATATGTTAATGAATCATATTCAATGATTCCGATTTCTTTACTAAGTGCTTCTCTAATCTTGTGGGCAAAAAGATTAGGTAAGCCAATAACAAATTTTTTTTTTCCAGAAAGATTTATCACAATTTGGCCTAAGCATTACTCTTGAGATGAATACGTCTTTGTACCATCTAAAATCACTAAGTGTTGGGCATCTTAGGTTACTAAGCTGATCATGGATCCTAGCTTCAATATTACTAGGTGTTCCAACAAAATGTTTGATTATGGTAAAGATGAGAGTGTTAATTCCATCTGCTTTTGTTGTTCCTATCTTTTCATCAAAAATTGACATATTTTCATCATCTAGTTCTACAACATATTTGATGCTATCCCTAGATTCTTGGTTAAGGTAATTATTGCACCAGTTTCTTAACATTCTTGTAAAACCAGAAGTAATTAGATCAACTATCTCTGGTTCTGTGTTGTCAAGATTGTTAATGTAACTGTTGAATACCATGGACATATGATTAACTTTATTAAGGATTTCTTGTTCACTTAATCCATCTATGTTCCATTCATAGAGTTTATTGGATTGTACTGAGAACTGATTACCAATATTCTTTTCTTTGAATTGAAGATCAGGAGGTGTTGGTCTGGGATACCAGTTTTTTGAAGTACTAGTTGGGTTAACTTTAGAAAAATTTAATTTATTAATGTGTTGACTGTCAAATTGCTCTTCTAATTCTTTGATTTCAGATTTCAGAATCAGTAGAACTTTCAATATTACTAGTTTCTGAATTTCAGAAGTTTGTTCATCTTTTCGATTAATAGTGTTTACTTGAGATGGTTCTGTCTTAAGTTCCATATTATGTATGAATTCTTCAATTTTTTGAATTCTTTTACTATCTTTTGATGAAATTCCTAACTTGTTTTTATCTTTTGGTAAATTAATTAGAGGTTTCTCTAATTTTTTACTTGAAGATGGTCTGATTTCATCAATTTTAGTTTTTATTTTATCTAAAACTATTTACCAATGGTTATTAGACTTTGGTTGGTGAAGATGTTTTGTTCTATCATCTTTTTATCAGATTCATTAGTGAGAATCTTAAAAGGTGATGCAACTACTTCAGTATTCATGTGGCTGAATACTATGGTTTTAGCTGGAGGATGACTAGAAGATATCGTGGAGTCTTTAGAAGTTTTCCACTTATGTTTTGTTACTACATTTACTTCTCTGTAATGGTTTTCTAAGTAGTCAAAAAAATAAGATTTCACATCTTATTTCCATCATAAACTTAGTCCAATTTTCAATTATTTTTTCTCTTTTACTACCTCTGTATTTTTCATAAAATTCATGTCTTTTGGTTTTATTTTCTTTAGACTTGAATTCTTTATGAAGTTCTTCAAAATCAATAAAGAATAGTTCATCTTTATCTTTACTGATGGTGAGTAGTTGGTGATTTATTGAATGGTTAGATTCTAGATCAAAAGCAGAGGGAGATGGCGTGAAGTCATCTTCTTCTTCTTCTTGTAGTCTTGATTTTGGAGTACATGTTTGTAGTGTGTAATATGGTTTACTGATTTGTGAAGTGAAATTATCAATTCCTTTTAACTTGAATCTTTTATCCAATTCTTTTGCTAAATCCTTATCTCTTCTAGATATACTAGAGTGTGATTCAGATTTTCTACCTTCATTAATTTGAAGTAATTTACTAAATGACCTGCTCGATTGATGAGATCTAATAGAATCAAAGGAGATTCTTACTAATCCATCAGATAACTGCTGGATTTCTTCTAGGTTGGCTGTGGTGTTTTCACTATCTTTATTAAAGCTTTCATTTTCAACTATCCAAGATTCTGGAAGTTGAACATCTTTCCATAGAAGTCTTTTAGGGACTTGGATATTTGATTCACTAGTACTACTCTGGATTAAGAGGGTGCTATCTTTAGGACTTTTTCTTAATGCATGCACATTCAAGTTTGTGGTAATGCATTTGTAACGCCCCAAAACCTACCTTGGACAGCATTACACTTTATAACCCATTCACAACATGAGAGCAACTAAATAATTTTATCATTAAAGAAATTTCATCCCTCAAATATAACATTTACAATATTATCCAAAAAGAATAGGCCAACCATGACCATTACATCCCCAAAAGAATGTGATTGACTATGATAACTACATCCCAAAAGAATCACATTTAAACTTGCAGCGGAATAAAAAAAGGTCAGTCTTTACAAAATCTCAAAAGAAATTTCCTAGTCTAGCATCTAGGAGAGTATAACTTTAGACATCCACCTCGGGATCCGTGAGCCCATCTAATGGAGCTTCCCAATATGTCGGCTCCTCAACCCCGAGATCTTCCTCTAGACCACAATGTAAAAAATATAGTTTGTAGGGGGTGAGCACGAAGCTTTGTTGCAACATTCTACCAAACTCATACAAGGTTTAGAAAGAATGTACAAACAAGTCAGTCTCATTCTGCACATATCATATATTAATTTTTGAAAGAAAACAGGAATGTTTCAATAGATCTCAAGTTTACACAATAACAATAATTTAAATGAACAGTAAAATGAATTTCCAAACAATAAACCATTTCTAACCATAAGCCATTTCCCACAAGTTCNAATTCCAATCATTTTCTTAAAGTATGAGTAAATCCAAAATTCCCAAATTTCATAATTGGTAATGCAAGAGAACAATATAAGAAAACTAAGCAAGAGATCATCACAAATACCATTTTTTGTTTAATACAAAGCACTAGAGTTTTGAAATCAAGAACAATTGAACATTAAGAAGAAAAATCTATTTTTTTCTCAAAAACTAGGGTTTTTATGGCCATCAAACCATAAAACCTTCATACATGGTGATACTTGTAGAAACTTCAAGGAACAAGTATTTCATAGCATATATTTGAGATTTAGAAGCAAAACATGTATATATATAAACCCTAGCCTCAATGGACAAGAATGGAAGAAACCCCTACCTTCTTCTTCCTTGGTTTTGTGTGAAGAACTTGAGGTTTGATCTTTCCCCAACTTGAATCCACTCTTTATCTCTTGTTTTTCTCCTCCTTTCTTCCTCTCTAGGACTTTCTAGCGTTAAAATGTTGAAATGGGGCTAATGGGGGCGTCATTATGTATTTATAGGGTGAAAAGTGGACCCCAGATCGCGACTTAAAATGTCTGAAACTTACAGAGCACACCGGTACGTAGTACTGGTATGGTAAACTCTCTGGACATTAGTGTACCGGTATGGTAACTTCCGGGCGTACCGATATGCAGTACCGGTACGATTTGTTCAGTTTTGCCTATTGCCCTTGTTTTTCATTTCTAATCCATTCCAAACCCTTCCAAAATCAACCCAAACTTATACAACATACATTTGTACATCAAACATAGTTGGTATAAGTTCTACTGCAAAAGGTTTCATATATTTACAAGTCAAAACTAAGTTTAAACTAAATATTTACCCGATTCTACACTATTAACATTTTTATCTCTGCTATTACAATCTACTTAATTCATGCATACTCCATTACTTAAATTAGTATTTCAAAAACATAATTATGTGCTATATAAAGATACGAGTGTGGGGGTTTACAACATTTATAGTAGATCCTATAGATAATAGAATTGCTGCATTTTTACCAGTTTGGATCAGGGGTTTTACTGCNGGTTTACAACATTTATAGTAGATCCTATAGATAATAGAATTGCTGCATTTTTACCAGTTTGGATCAAGGGTTTTACTGCTACTTGAACTAGACCAAGGTGGATAAAATTGTATCCTTTTGATCTATGTTTTTTAATAGCTTCATTACTAAGTAATTGACAAGATTCTTCCTCTTTGCTTAAGGCATAGACTTGTTCAATTGTTTTTACTTGTAGTTCAGACTTAAAGGCTGAAGGTATCCAACTAGTTTTGTAGATTTCCTTGTGGGGGACTTTAGGAATGTTCTATTCACTCCAATCTATACTTGACTCATGATATTCTTGTTCTTCTTCATTCGCTATATTTAGTATAGTATTTAATGAAGGTCTAGATGAGCTAGCCATAGAATTAGATCTGAATAATCTACTCATTTTTAAATATTTAAATTTTCAATTTTGTAAATTATTATTAAGAATTGACTCCATTGTGCATACCCTCTAACATACATCCCTCAGTTTTGTTGTCTCTTCCCTCAACTGCCTCTGACTAGGACTTACAAACAGGATCTACACTCTCACTATTGGGAGACAAAGACTAGGTGACATGGGTAGATCAATCTTAACAATGATTTACTAGTTGAAGCAAATAAAGATTCAACAATAAGTAAGACTAGACAAATATAATTCAACAAATAACTATCTATATAGACACACACACACACACATAAATGTTGACCATAGGGTGTTTGATGAAATGCATGCAAGATAATTTAGGTCCACACTCTCACCTCTCCTGCTTTTTAGGAGCCATGACCTTGCTATAAGCTCTTGGGGCCTCTAACTTGGTTAAGATGGTCAGTTTCCCAAGGTCCTCTTTGGTCATCTAGACTTATTTTTTCTTACAAAAACTCGGGTTAGGGTAGGGAATGGATGGAAGACTAGCTCTCTTCTCCCTGGATGAGTGTAGATTAATCTTGATCTTGGGGGTAGAAGAAGCCTTGGGCACTCTAGCTTGTGATCCTTGTAAAGCTGATGCATGATATTGCTTGGATACACATGACCCTTCTGAAAGCTTAGAAAAACTTAAGACTTGAGAATTCAAGGCTTTGGATTGATTTTCTAGATACACAAGTTTCTTGTTCAAGACATCCCTATTTTTCATGCAATGTCTACTATGATGACCGTGCTCGCCACAAGTGTAACACACATCATGATTGACTTGGGTTTTGTAAACAACCTTCTTCTTTGAATGCCTACCCTTGCCACTATTAGCATTTTTAGTACTTGTGTCTACTTGTGGAGGTGATGGGCTGGTGATACCTTTCACAAACATAGTCTTGGAAGAAGTGTTGGTGTTTACATTTTAGTAGTCTAAACCATGCTTATCACCTACACTCTTTCAAACAGACAACATTCTATCAAACTTTTCATTTCTTTGGGGAAGTCTATTAGAGAGTTTATTTAATTCACGAAGATCTTTATCAAGTTTGACACATTTTGACTTTAGATACTTCTTAGACTTGACAAGCTTATGACACTCTCTCTCACTTGAGTTGACTTGATCACTCAAGGAGAGCACCTTCTTTTGCTTCTTGAGTAATTGCACATACAATTGATCATATACATTGTAACGCCCCAAAACACACCCTGGACGGTATTACATTCTAAAACTATGCATATCATGAGAGCACTAATATAATCCCTTAAGAAACAAGACTTCATTTGTCATGCACGAATATTTATAACATTACCCAAAAGAATAAGCCCAAGTCATGGCTATTACATCTCAAAAATTAATTAATGAAGCGCAGCGGAATAAACAAAAGAAGCTAGACTACACAATGTTCCAAAAAAATGTCCTAGTCTAGTATAAAAGGAAAGGAGGTCGCTCTATGCATCCACCTTGGGATCCACACTCCTGTCCAGTGGAGTCCCCCAAGTAGCGGGCTTCTCGACCTTTACGTCCTTCTCCTCAAGCGGGTAATCTGAAAAATGTTAGCGATAAAGGGTGAGCACGAAGCTCTGTAGAAAAATTCTCTCAAACCCATACAAGGTTTAGAAAAGCATTTAAAATGGTCGGTCTCAATTTTAACATAACATCGATACATAATTTGAAATAAAACAGTGACATTTAAAAAGGATCTCAAGTTTATTTAAAACTATTACTTAAATGAATAAACGAGCACCACATACAAATAATAACCATTAATTGCCATAACCAATTTCCAACTTCTTTCGGTAGGTGGCATACTTTGTGGTAACCTCCACCCCCCTTTAGGTCACCTTTGATTCTCAAGCATCCTTATCGGGAACCTCTTGAAAATAGATGAGCATCCTTACATAGAACCTCTCACCAATCACTACAATATTTCTCAAACATCCTTACTGGGAACCTCTTGGAAAGGGTTGAGCATCCTTACAAGGAACCTCTCACTCATGTACATCAAACAACCCAACCAAGCATAGAATTCCAACATTTATCTCAATTTACAAGCATCTATCAAAATTCTCAAAATATATCATATAACAATTCCACAACTAACTAAGAAAATACATGAGATCACAATAACATCATTTTTCTACCCAACACAAAGCACTAAGGTTTCGAAATTCATAATAAAGAAAGTAGTCAGGAAGAAAATATATCACTCTCCAAAAATTAGGGTTTTAAAACTAGAAAGGAGATTTCATGGGTATTAAACCATACTTTGTTCAAAACATGTAATCCTTGCAAAAAGCCTAAGAGAGGATGATTCCATAGCATATATATACCATTATTAGCCAAAACTTACATATATAAATACCCTAGCCTCAATGTAAGTGAATGAGAGAAAACCCCTACCTTGAATCCTTAGCTTTGGTGTGAAGAATAAGAATATTTGATCTTGAATCACCCTTGAATCTCTTGTTTTTCCCTTATTTCTCCATCTCTAAGCCTCTCTAGGTTTAAGAATGTTGAAATGGGACTAAAGAGGGTGTCTTTAAGTATTTATAGGGGGTGAAATGGTCCATTGTGCGCGAATCTGAGAGTCAGATTTCGTAAGTCACGTTCGAATGTCACTTNAAAATGCTCTCTAGGGTTTCAAGAGGTGTGGGGGTGTGAGGGGAGTGAAGGAAATGAGAGCAAATGAGATGAAAATGAGTTTAAAACATAGCAGCCCCGAAAAACACTGTTCACAAGTTGTTTTGGGTTTCTCCAAATTTATGATTTTGTCACTAAGAATCTCTAATTTGATCCATATGACTACCCTAAGGTTTGTCGACGTTCCGGATTCATTTTTAATGTTATTTTTACCTAAAAATATTTATTTTTATGATTTATCTCAAAACCCAAGTCATCGTACACCCNATATTGTTCACAAACTGTTTTGGGTTTCTCTAAATTTACGGTTTTACCACTAAGAATCTCCAATTTGATCCATATGACTACCCTAAGGTTTGTCGACGTTTCGNCGAAAAATATTGTTCACAAACTGTTTTGGGTTTCTCTAAATTTACGGTTTTACCACTAAGAATCTCCAATTTGATTCATATGACTACCCTAAGGTTTGTCGACATTTCGGATTCATTTTTAATGTTATTTTAACCTAAATAAATTTATTTTTATGATTTATCTCAAAACCCAAGTCAACGTACACCCAAAATACTAAAATTTCTATTTTACCCATCCGAATCGGCTATTAATGAAGTTTTGCGATGTTTGCAAATAAAAGGTGATAAAGGGTGTTTCTTAAAGCCTTTTATACTTATTTGAAGCCTAAAAGTACTCATTATTCTTATATTTTGATTTAGGATGCAAATGGAGACATTAAATGCAAAACGAAGCTAATTGGACTATTTCGACATCGTTTCGTTATCTGAGCATAACTCTCTCATCCAAGCTCCGATTGAGATGATTCAAGATGCTATGGAATGATACGAAAGAGCTCTAAAACTTTCATGTTTTGAGTTTTTAGAGATATTGACTGCATCAAGGTCTAAATCGAGCTTGAAGTTGCAGCAGTGCAGTGTTCACATGCACTGTTCACAGCCTGTCTTCGTCCCTTTTCCATTTTCAATCCATTCCTAAGCCANGCTCTAAAACTTTCATGTTTTAAGTTTTTAGAGATATTGACTGCATCAAGGTCTAAATTGAGCTTGAAGTTGCAGCAGTGTAGTGTTCACGTGCACTGTTCACAGCCTGTCTTCGTTCCTTTTCCATTTCCAATCCATTCCTAAGCCAACCAAATCCATAACAAAACTCTCCAACACATATTTCTACACCAAACCTATTTAATACAATTTCTAGGACCTAAAATTTCATATTTTCATTTATTAAAACTAAATTTTAACTATTATTTTCACTAATATTTTAAATCTCTACTTTTCCAATCTACCAAATTCAAACACACATCACTACATATATCCAAATTTTTTTACCACAATTATTTACTATATATCTATATACAAATATAAAAGAAAATGTGGGGTGTTACATACATCTTGAATATCCTCATAGCACTCATCATCCTCCACACATGTGGGAATTTCCTCATCCAAGTCATCTACTTCCGTGNTTTTTTACCACAATTATTTACTATATATCTATATACAAATATAAAAGAAAATGCGGGGTGTTACATACATCTTGAATATCCTCATACCACTCATCATCCTCCACACATGTGGGAATTTCCTCATCCAAGTCATCTACTTCCGTGATAGGACTTGTTTCAACTTCTCTTGTGGAAGTTTCTCTTGGGGGAGAGGAGAGTGATCTTACAAAATTTGTAAAGTTCTCTCCATCAGCTTGAGAAGAGGATTCATCACCCGAGGTTGACTCACTTTTACTATCACTCCACTTAGCTTTCATGGCCCTTCTCTTTTTATTGGGAAAATATCTCTTCTTTTTATTCAGGTATTCTGATGAANGAAGTTTCTCTTGGGGGAGAGGAGAGTGATCTTACAAAATTTGTAAAGTTCTCTCCATCATCTTGAGAAGAGGATTCATCACCCGAGGTTGACTCACTTTTACTATCACTCCACTTGGCTTTCATAGCCCTTCTCTTTTTATTGGGAAAATATCTCTTCTTTTTATTCAGGTATTCTGATGAAATATGTCCAAATCCTTGACATTCAAAGCATTGGAAGCCTTGCCCCTTTCTCTCAACTTCTTTTCGAGAGTCTTTTTCCTCTTTTTCTCTTCCCTCCTTAGGAGTAAGTCTACTAGGCTTTCCATTCAGCTTTGAGGACTCAACATTACTAGTCTTCAAATATTTTTTGAACTTCTTCATAATCAAGGCTAGGCCTTCCTTTCCTAAATAGGGTGACCCAAATTTACCTCCTTGATTTGTAGAGCTTAAGGCAATACCCTTAGCTTGCTTTAAGGATGGATGTTCATCTTAAAGGTGAATATAGACCCAACTTGGTCTTTCACTGACACCAAATTCATGTTTACANCGTATAGCTTAAGGCAATACCCTTAGCTTGCTTTAAGGATGGAGGTTCATCTTAAAGGTGAATATAGACCCAACTTGGTCTTTCACTGACACCAAATTCATGTTGACACTTGTTTCCAAGGATATGACCTTAGCATAAAACCTCTCAGGTAGAGATCTCAAGATTTTTCAATTAATGGCCACATCATCAACTTTGGTACCTAATGCAAATGATGAATTTATAATATCACACAATTTAGCATAAAATTCATTAAATGTTTCATAATCTTGTATTCTCAAAAAGTCTCAAATTAAGACGTATACCTTTGGAGTCGAGACATTTTCACCATGGATGTTCATGGGAAACAATCAAGATGTCCCATGCTTACTTTGAAATTGTGCAATTAGCAATCTTTTGGAACTCATTATGTGTCACGGCAATGAATATTGCATTCAAGCCTTATGAGTTCCACCTTGCAGACTCATTCTCATTTTTAGTTCATACTTTCGGGGATTTTACTTCAACCACCAGTTCACCACCTTCAACTTGCGTGGTGGTGGTGGGAGGTTTCCAACGCTCTTGGACAGACATCCACACTTTGTCATCAGTGGATTTAAGAAACGCTCTCATATGAGCTTCCCAATATGAAAAGTTCGATCCATTGAATAGTAGTGGTCGTCCAATTAAACTACCTTCTTTTTGAGAGTCCATTCAAAACTAACTATTAGCAATGATAGATTTCTCGGTGGTAAACTAGTCAAGTAAGCAAAAATAAGATATGTCGACTTAGTATCTTAAGATCTAAGGGAAATCATGCTCTGATATCAATTGTTGTTCCAGGAGGAAAAATCTAATATGGATCATTTCTCACGACTATACACATGGAGACCAAGACACAATACCTAGAATGGGCTGAATATGTTTTTCGATTTTACCACAAATCAATTATGAATTAAAATCTATGTCTACCATAATTACCTCATCTCAGTTGAATGAGAAAATTAACGATCATAACCCCTTTTAAACACCACCAACCCTTTGAATCATGACTNCTGAATATGTTTTTCGATTTTACCACAAATCAATTATGAATTAAAATCTATGTCTACCATAATTACCTCATCTCAGTTGAATGAGAAAATTAACGATCATAACCCCAAAATTTGTGGTGGTTGGGAAACTTAGTACTGATAACCAAAGTTAATTACACATTCTAATTTGCTAAAAATCAATCTCACGACAATCCCAACAAACCCACAAACCCAATTGCACAACTATGGTTGAAAGGTATGTATACAATCAAATCAACAAACACATAGTGTACGTGTTCTCTAACAAATGCAAGTGTGTACAATAATCAACAAGAGACACCAAAAATTTGTTGACACAAAAACCCTCCTTTGAAAAAACTACGGGGAACCTTGATGGGTTCACCAAAGCCTAATCCACAACTCTCCAAGTCAACATACAAGTACTTGAGACTTCTACGTCAAAACTCCCTATTTGACGTCTGGTGTAGCTTCACTTGGACCTCCTTACTGCACATTTTATCGAGGCCTCGAACGATTATGTGCACACCAACAATCCTCGGTATGCACACACCAATGGGTTTGTCTAGCCAACAAGTTCTTCAACACCAATTTGTGAGATTGGGTAGAATCACTAGTTATAGCCTTTGAATCTTAGGGATCTAGGTTGTGGTGGAAGCTCTCNTCAAGGCTAGGCCTTCCTTTCCTAAATAGGGTGACCCAAATTTACCTCCTTGATTTGTAGAGCTTAAGGCAATACCCTTAGCTTGCTTTAAGGATGGATGTTCATCTTAAAGGTGAATATAGACCCAACTTGGTCTTTCACTGACACCAAATTCATGTTTACACTTGTTTACNTGACACCAAATTCATGTTTACACTTGTTTACAAGGATATGACCTTAGCATAAAACCTCTCAGGTAGAGATCTCAAGATTTTTCAATTAATGGCCACATCATCAACTTTGGTACCTAATGCAAATGATGAATTTATAATATCACACAATTTAACATAAAATTCATTAAATGTTTCATAATCTTGTATTCTCAAAAAGTCTCAAATTAAGACGTATACCTTTGGAGTCGAGACATTTTCACCATGGATGTTCATGGGAAACAATCAAGATGTCCCATGCTTACTTTGAAATTGTGCAATTAGCAATCTTTTGGAACTCATTATGTGTCACGGCAATGAATATTGCATTCAAGCCTTATGAGTTCCACCTTGCAGACTCATTCTCATTTTTAGTCCATACTTTCGGGGATTTTACTTCAACCACCACTTCACCACCTTCAACTTGCGTGGTGGTGGTGGGAGGTTTCCAATGCTCTTGGACAGACAGCCACACTCTGTCATCAGTGGATTTAAGAAACGCTCTCATGTGAGCTTTCCAATATGAAAAGTTTGATCCATTGAATAGTAGTGGTCGTCCAATTAAACTACCTTCTTTTTGAGAGTCCATTCAAAACTAACTATTAGCAATGATAGATTTCTCGGTGGTAAACTAGTCAAGTAAGCAAAAATAAGATATGCCGACTTAGTATCTTAAGATCTAAGGGAAATAATGCTCTAATATCAATTGTTGTTCCAGGAGGAAAAATCTAATATGGATCATTTCTCACGACTATACACATGGAGACCAAGACACAATACCTAGAATGGGGTGAATATGTTTTTCGATTTTACCACAAATCAATTATGAATTAAAATCTATGTCTACCATAATAACCTCATCTCAATTGAATGAGAAAATTAACGATCATAACCCCTTTTAAACACCACCAACCCTTTGAATCATGACTATTGGTTTCAATTAATGTGTAACTAATTTGCTAAAAATCAATCTCACGACAATCCCAACAAACCCACAAACCCAATTGCACAACTATGGTTGAAAGGTATGTATACAATCAAATCAACAAACACATAGTGTACGTGTTCTCTAACAAATGCAAGTGTGTACAATAATCAACAAGAGACACCAAAAATTTGTTGACACAAAAACCCTCCTTTGAAAAAACTACGGGGAACCTTGATGGGTTCACCAAAGCCTAATCCACAACTCTCCAAGTCAACATACAAGTACTTGAGACTTCTACGTCAAAACTCCTTATTTGACGTCTGGTGTAGCTTCACTTGGACCTCCTTACTGCACATTTTATCGAGGCCTCGAACGATTATGTGCACACCAACAATCCTCGGTATGCACACACCAATGGGTTTGTCTAGCCAACAAGTTCTTCAACACCAATTTGTGAGATTGGGTAGAATCACTAGTTATAGCCTTTGAATCTTAGGGATCTAGGTTGTGGTGGAAGCTCTTAAGGAAGAAAGATAGTTTTGCAAAACTCAAAAAAAATTAAAATTTTATTGTAAGGGGCAAAATGGTAGTTAGCCGCTATGGTATGGGTTAAAAACTAAATTTTCTAGAAATCATATAAAAAATGTATCTCACCATTGGATTCGTCTCACAAAATCTAGTTACACAGTAAATTTTTGTTGAATTATGAGACAGTTGCATTTTTCACTATTTAAGATGCGATCGGGTGTTGAGTGACTAAAATAAAAGCGATTAGGATTTAATTGAAAAACAAAAAAAATAATTTAAATTTAGTTCAACTAAAATATATTGAACATAATACATGAAGAAATTTAATTTATTTGGGATCAAATTAAACCAAACAAAAGAGGCACGCGTGGCGAAATCTAGGCCAAGCATTGAAGGAGTATAAAAGGGGAGAAAAATCAGTTTTTCTCCCCATTCTTCAGCCATACACAGCCGAAAAAATAGAGAGTGAAAGAGAAGGGAGAGAACAAAATCTCCAAGCTTCTCCTTATGATGTAGGACAATTCGTTCCTCGAGTTTCTTCGGGCTAAGAACAGACAGTGTTATACGTGATGAGAGCTACAAGTACGTACCAAAGATCATGAGTTTCACCAAAATCTCAAGAACAGGATTGTTGAGAACAAATCTTTTTCAATTTCTCAAAGTTTCTACTATGTGTATTATGCTTCAAGAGGTATGGTTCCTTTCCTAACTAGGTTTATTTCCAACCTAGGGTTGAAATATGAAATGAGTAGGGTGTTAGAGATGTAATCTTATGTATGGCACATACCTAGAGTAGTTAAAATGTGAAAAATGGGTTAAAATCAATTCGTGCATGAATTGGGTTTTGGTGAAATTGCTCATTGAAATTTCTAGATGAATTTGATGATTGGGCATACTATGTATTTACATTTATGCCTTGAAGGTGTTTGATGAAATGCCTATGTAGATTAGGTGTGTTAATTGTATTGAATATGGTATAACATGCTTGGAATTGATGTTATGGAATGTTAGTATATGCTTTATGGTAAATTGACATTTGAGAAGTCTAGAATTGTTATGGAATTGAAATATGTTTATAATATGCTCATAATATATTGAACATGATAATCAAAATTGTAATTTTAAATTAAATTTGCATATACACGGGTGGCATCGCATTCATGGGCAATTGACATGAGTGTGGGTGTGAGTGCATGTTTGAATCAAATACCATCCTTGGTGGATTGATACTTGGGCTCAAAAAATTTGGACATAGGTTTGACTGAGTGCTTGACAAAATTCCTTGTTGTCTCCTAACCTCTAAACATCACCCTCAATATGTGTATGGCTTATGTGTGTAAGGGAGTGTCACTCTCCTATGGGTGATGTCAAAAGAAAGGGCAAGGAGATGGGGTAAAATGAAATGATGACAATGTGATGTGTAAATGCACAAAAGTGTGTGTGTGTACAAAAGTGCTCCCCAAGCGCAAGGAGTCTTTTGTATGTCGTGTTTTACTTGGAAAAGTATTCTAAGGTTGTCTCCTCAGGGAAAGAAAGTTCAAGTGTGTGAAGGTGATCTTGTGAAAAGGGAAAAGTGTAAAATATTTTGTTTGAGTTTTGGTGATTNTTGGACATAGGTTTGACTGAGTGCTTGACAAAATTCCTTGTTGTCTCCTAACCTCTAAACATCACCCTCAATATGTGTATGGCTTATGTGTGTAAGGGAGTGTCACTCTCCTATGGGTGATGTCACAAGAAAGGGCAAGGAGATGGGGTAAAATGAAATGATGACAATGTGATTTGTAAATGCACAAAAGTGTGTGTGTGTACAAAAGTGCTCCCCAAGCGCAAGGAGTCTTTTGTATGTCATGTTTTACTTGGAAAAGTATTCTAAGGTTGTCTCCTCAGGGAAAGAAAGTTCAAGTGTGTGAAGGTGATCTTGTGAAAAGGGAAAAGTGTAAAATATTTTGTTTGAGTTTTGGTGATTGGAGTTTGTGAATGAAAATACAATAAAACAAGTGTTGGCTAATCCAAAGAGGTCATTCCAATGGGAATCCCAACTCAACTTGAAACCTTCCTCCAATGGTGCATAGATGAACGATTGATTCGTGGGAAGCTAGGGATGAGATGATAAGTATCCAAGCATAAACTGTGACTAGGCCTACGGAATATCAAAGACTCNAAAACAAGTGTTGGCTAATCCAAAGAGGTCATTCCAATGGGAATCCCAACTCAACTCGAAACCTTCCTCCAATGGTGCATAGATGAACGATTGATTCGTGGGAAGCTAGGAATGAGATGGTAAGGATCCAAACATAAACTGTGACTAGGCCTACAGAATATCAAAGACTCACAACCTCATCCACCCTCAACCCAGTCAAACCGAACCATCGTACACCGAGAGGAGGAAAGAAAATGAGTTGAAATGGAAAACCCAAGAGAATTTCTCCCTTGAATTAGCCAACTAAAAAGCTAGCTACTCATGAAAGCAAGAAACAAATACATAATATACAGAGACATAATATTGAAATGGAGCATGAAACTTAACTTAAAGCAAGAAAACTTGAACTATAAAGAAAGAAATACAATACCCATTTTAAAGCAAGAAATGAAGAAAACTTGGAAGCAACAATGGTGGATTGAAGAACATGGAACTAAACTTGAAATAAAGGAGATTGCAATGCAATAAATAAAGATTAAAAGAGAGCTACAACTTACTGCAATGAAATGAGTGAAAAAAAATGCAAAAACATAAGCTTCTATTATACTATTCATCATCTTCTTCATTGAACTACTCCTAAGCTTAGGCAGCCACCCCTCAAAATGTTGTGGAATGTTGAATATATGGTGAGAGAGGATGCATTTTCATCCATGAGGCTCCCCTAGCCTATGTGTGCAGACCTCCCATCCATAGGAGCTGATTTAAAGGCTTGGACAGGCTAGGAGAAGGCTAGCCTGCACCCATCATGGCTGCCATCTTTCTCTTTCCTCCTCTCCCATCCTCCATCTTCTTTTGCTAACTTTGGGGTGTATGAGGCATGTAGATGTGTAGAATATGTCAGGGGACAAGTGGGAGAATCATAGGTGGGACCCCCAAGCAAGTGGAGCATGAGTTGCAGGCGTTTTGGGTATTCTGGGCAAAACCTTTCGGAAGGTGACAGCTCCGGACCAATTTTAGTACAATTGCCATAACTTTTGATCCAATCATTGGATGGAGCTGCAATTTTGATACCATACAGAAGACTTNATAACTTTTGATACAATCATTGGATTGATCTGAAATTTTGACACAATATAGAAGACATCCAGATATACAACTTTCAAGTGTTGTACTTTTTCAGATTCGAAGTGGATCATTTCCAAACATGGGAAGCACAGCGGGACTGTGTCAAGACCTTGGGGAACCAGTGGGCTAAACCTTCCGGAAGGTTTATGCCCAAACCTTCTGGAAGGTTTTCATCCAAATTGCATTTTTCTTGGTTTCTTCACCTTTCAAGCCTCCCTATCCTCATTCAATGTGTCCATCTCTTCACCACACATTCACACTTAGTTGCAAAGCTCTAAAAACCATCATTTATGCTATAATTACCTGCAACATCAAAATTTCTACATTATTCCTAACTTTAACTAATTCTAAATAATTAATATGAAAATTTAAGTTAAAAAGCATGAAATGAGCCCAATAACTATGCAATGTTTTGTGCTCATCATTAAGTCGCACAGGTTGCTTTGAAAATATGGGGTCAAGTGTGGCATAAAAGGGATAGATCCTCCCTCGGGTGCAAAACCAAGTTACTTGGTTCATGCACTTGCCCTGTGGTAAAATTCTAAAAAAGTGTGTAGGCTTACGCTGAGCCTAGGGTGAGATGTCCCAAATGTTGTGTGAGCTAGTAGTCCCTTAGTGGAAGTCCATCAAATACCCACCTAAGAAAGACTTGGGATTTTATAAAATGGTTACTGGATGTTCAACAACAATGATAGGGGCTTGGAATGCCCGGATACATATGCATGATATTGCATGTGGTATGAGATCTAGTGGAGGACTCGAGTTGCATTGTATATGTGTGTATCATCTCATGACATGGCATGGTATTGTGAAATTCATTATGGAATGCATGTTCTTGAATGAATATTTGATTGATTTGTAAATTGCATGTGAACATTTCATAACCATCTGGGTTGGGGAGTAGTCTCTTTAGGAGATACCCTATTGAGTATAACTCACCTTTTATGGGAATAATATTTCAGATGCAGGACAAACATTGGCGGACGACCCACATTTGGGACCTTGTTGATGAAGAAGCTGAGTTATAGCTTTTAAATTACATTTTTGTAAATCAATTGTGTAAATTATTTCAAACTTCTAAATTGTATTAAGGGGACATGTAATGGACTTTTATGGACTATATTTTGTGTATAATGGGGTGTTATATGAGTTTGGATGAACTTGGGATAAGCTTGGATGTTTAAAGGTTGCAGATTGGAAAGAATTAGGATAATATTGGATGGTATAAGTACCATGACATATAGGTATCGGTACCTAGCAAACAGTGGACTTAGGTATGGTACCTAATTGATTAAGTATTGGTACTTGGCAATTGGAAGAGACATGACAAACAGAAGGCTCAGGTACTAGTACCACGTATAAGAGCTATTAGTACCTCTTCTAAATTTTTCAATGAACTGATGAATGTTGTATGAGTTTGGATGGTTAAGAGTGGAAAATGGTAACATTTGGGAAAAAATCTGGGCTCAGATACCTGTACCTAAGCGATTAAGTATCGGTACCACATTGTCGGATGGCCTAGGTACTAGTACCTAGACTTATAGGCACCAGTATCTAGATTTTAGTGGGCTCAGGTATTGGTAACTAGACCTCAGGTACTGGTACTTTGATGGAAAGTGGGCTCAGGTACCGATACCAAGTTTTAGAGGTACTGGTACCTACCAAACAATTGGCTCAGGTATCGGTACCAAGTCACATAAGTATTGGTACCTGGCAAAAAGAAGGAACCTGGAAAACTGAAGGTCCAGGTACTAGTACCACTTCACTTAGGCACAGGTACTTGAAAAACAGAAGGCTCAGGTACAAGTACCACGTATAAGAGGTATTGATACCCCTTCTAAAATTTTTAAAATTTAAATATAACTTCCCCAAGCTTTTAGATCTTTAGCTTTCTTGTTGGAATGATATAATTGGTTAAATATTAAGTCCTAATTGATGGGAATTGAACCTTGGAATGGCCATATAGTTGATATGTGTGCAGTTTATGTGTTAGGTAGTGCTCCAGTACATGGAAGACTCTGCCCAAACTCTATTTGGTTATAATCCCGGTAAAGGGGATGTAATGATGTGGTGTCGATTTACATGGAACTTATGGGTACTTTCGTAGGTTGAATGGGTGATAAACGGGTTTAGAAAGGAACCCCAAATTTTGGGGCATCACAACTTGGTATCAAAGCCTATGTTCTCGAATTACCTAGGGTTTGCGGGCACGGGTATAGGCCATTGCATCCATTGTGCATTGCATGTTGAATGCGTTAAATGTACGTGTTATGTGACATGTGATTATATGCATGATCCTATGTGTATGGAAATAAGACACTAAGGTTAGAAAACATAACATTGGGGATCGAAAAAGAAAGAATGGGAAAATTTACCGTTTGGGTGTCTACTAGTGAGACAAGAAGATAATTTCTAACCTTCTAGGTTTTCTAGAAAAGAGAGGGAAGAGAGAGGAAAGAGAAAAACCAACTTTCTCCCACCTTCTCCTTCTGATCTATGGCAATCCAACTATCGGATCTCTTCGGGCCAAGAACAAAAGTTGTTCTACGCGACAAGAGCTACACATACATACCAAAGGTCATGAGTTTCACCAAAGTCTCAAGAATGAGATTTTTGGGATCAAAGCTTGGAAGCTTGATTTGAGTCTTTTGGAGCTTATTTTATGCAAGTTTATGCTTCAAGAGATAGGGTTCATTTCCTAACTAGGTTTATTTCCAACCTAGGGGTTAAATATGAAATGGGTAGGGTTTTAGAGATGAAATTACACGTATAACACATACCTAGGGTTGTTAGAATATGAAAATGGCTATAGGAATGTATTTAGACCAAATCCTACATGATTGGGTTTTGGTGAAATTGTTTGCTTTGGAATTTCAAGAGAAATGTGTTGATTTGGGCATGCTATGTGTTTACATAATCTTGTGTCTTATAGGTGTTTGGTAAAATGCCTAGAATTGATTAAGTGTGTTATTTGAGATGAAAATGATATAACATGCTTAGTGGAGATTGTGGAATGTGACTCTATGCTTTATGATATAACTGGCATTAAAAGAAATAAGAATCGTTGTAGGAAATGTACATGTTCATAATATGAACATGATATTGAAATTGTAATTGTACATTATATTTGCATAAGCAAGGGTTCGTGAGCATTTCACATGAGTGCGGGTGTGTGTGCATGATTTTTATCAAACATCATCCTTGGTGGGTTGACACGTGGGCTCAGAAAAGTTGGACTTAGGTTCGATTGAGTCACACAGAATGTATTGAAAACAAGGGTGGGGGTTAGCACAAAGGGCTAGATTCTCCTTTAGGTGCAAGACCCGGTAATTTGGGATACACACTCCCGTTAGTATTGAGTCCATAAAGTGTATTGGCATATGCGAAGCCATTGGTGGAAGTCTATAGATGCCATGTCGATTGGGTACCCATTTGTGGAAGTCCATAAATACCCACCCCAAGAAACATTTGATGATTTTATAAAATAATCATTGTATGTTCAACATCAATGGCGGGGGCTTGGAATGTTCGGATGCATACACATGGCATTGCATGTGTGAGTTTCATCACATGACATTGTGGTATTCATTTATGAATTGTATATTCTTGAATGGATGTTTGATTGATGAATTGCATTTGAACATTGCATATGCATCTGGGTTGGGGAGTAACCTCCATAGGAGATACCCTATTGAGCGTGGCTCACCCTTTATGGGAACATTTTTTAGGTGTTGGTCAAGCACAGGTGGACAGCCCTCACTTGGGTTTGTGTTTACGGCAGAGCCTGATTATGGTTCTCGAATTAAGTTTGTAATAGATTATGTAATTCATTTTGAAATTGTAAATTTGTATAAAGGGGACATATAATGAACTCTTTAGACAATGAATGAATTGATGAATGTTGTATGAGTTTGGATGGTTAAGAGTTGAAAATGGTAAGACTTGGGAAAAAATCTAGGCTCAGGTACCAGTACCTAAGCAATTAAGTATTGGTACCAAGCTATCGGATGACCTAGGTACTGATATCTAGACTTACAGGCACTAGTAGCTAGATCTCAGGTATACTCTGATGGACAGTGGGCTCAGGTACTGGTACCAAGACACAAAGGTACTGGTACCTGAAAAATTGAAGGTCTAGGTACCGGTACCGTGTCACTTAGGTACTTGTTCCTGGAAAATAGAAGGCTTAGGTACCAGAACCACGTGTAAGAGATATTGGTACCTCTTCTAAAATTTCAAAATTTAAATATGACTTCGACAAGCCTTTAGATCTTGAGCACTTTTGTTGGAATGATATAATTGGTTAAACATTAAGTCCTAATTGATGGGGATTTGACCTTGGTATGGTCATATAGTTGATATGTGTACAAACATGTGTTGCGTAGTGCTCCTGTACAAAGAAGACTCTGCCCAACCTCTGTTTGGTTATAATCCCGATAAATGGGATGTAATGACATGTTGTCGAGTTACACAGCACTTATGGGTACTTCCGCGGGTTGATGGGTGATCAACGGGGTTAAGTAAGGACCCCCAAATCTTGGAGCGTCACACTTAAACTATGTTCCACATCATGGCTTTGAACCATGGTAAATGGTAACTTTTTCCTACGAGGGAATTACGCCCACACATCATCAGTTCATCGACATGATGTACGATGGAGAGTTTTTACATAAAGAGCCTGAGGAGGCTCTTGATTATTTTAATTGTTTGACAAAAATATTTGTTGAGAGAGCTAGATGACCTCCTAGCCAAGATTGCTACTTTTGAGGAAAGTGGAGTTTAGAATTACAACAGGTCAACGAAGTGACCAGTGTTCCCAAGGCTGATGAACCTTGTTTGATATGTGAATTCATCATCCTTTGAATGAGTGCCTAGCTTTTCTTATGTGTAAGGAAATGCAAGAACAAGTTAATGCATGTAATCAGCCAGAGTAATCATTTTCTCCATACTCCAATACTTACAACCCAGGGTGGCAATACCATCCCAACTTTAGTTGGAGATCTGACAATGCTGCCCATTTTCAACAATACCCTCCTACCATCCATCAGTTATCACCAAATTATGCTGGTCCTTCTAATGCTCAGCATGTCCCTCTGCAAGGACCTCCACAACATGGGTTTGGTTAGAAACCAACACCACCACCACAAGTTCAAGGGTTTGACCATCAAGGTCAACCTACAGTACCTCCTTACCAACCACCTCACAAAAGGAGCATAGAAGAATTGTTACAGCAACACATTCAAACCCAGAATAACGTTAACAATCAGGCTGCTCAGGTTTTGAATGAGATTAGATCACAAATCACAAAAATTAACACAACTCTAGGGGCAATGCAACAAGAGAAAGGAAAATTCCCTACTCAACCTCAAGAGAACCCCAAGGGCCAACACATGATTGAGACCACTAAGAATTTTAAAGAGCTTAAGTCCATTACTACTCTTAGGAGTGGTAAAGAAGTAGATAAGACTATCCCATCAAAGGTCTCTAAGCCTACAAAAAAAGAGATCTCGGGTGATTTAGAAGAGACTAAACTACCTAATGTTGTTGAAAATAGTTGTTCTATCCCTTCTCCTTACCCTCATAAATTGCGTATGCCTTCTAAGTTATTTGATACATCTAAAATTCTAGAGATTTTTAAGCAGGTGAAAATTAACATTCCTCTTTTGGATGAAATTAAATAGGTACCATCTTATGCCAAGTTCTTGAAAGAATTATGTATAGTGAAGAGGAAGATTAATGTGCAAAAGAGAGCTTTCCTCATAGAGCAGGTGAGCTCCATCTTAGGGACAAACACTCCACCCAAATATAAAGACCCCGACTATCCCACAATCTCAATCATCATTGGGGACTGTCGGGTGGCGGAAACACTGCTAGATTTAGGTGCAAGTGTGGACCTCCTTTCCTATTTTGTATACATACAGCTTGAATCATGAGAATTGAAGTCGGCACCCATCACACTCTAGCTTGCCAACAGAAGTGTAAAGATTTCATGAGGAATAGTGGAGGATGTTCTAGTCCAAGTGAAAATTTTCTACTTCCCAATTAATTTTATTATTCTTGATACTTGTCATGTTGCTAACCTGTCTACTCAGAACCCTGTTTTTTTGGGACGAATATTTCTTGCAACCTCTAATGCCTTAATTAATTGTAGGAATGGATTTATGAAACTGACATTCAAGAATATGACCTTGGAGTTAAATTTGTTCAATATTGAAAGGCAGCCATAGGATGATGGAGAGCTACATCAAGTCAATTTCATTGACACCATCATGGAGCAACAAGCAGAAGAATTAGCTAGTGAATACTTGAAGATCTTGTCTAAGAAAATAACTGTTTAAGAAGAAGAAGCTTTTATTCTAGGCTCATGGGAGCCTAAGTTTGAAGAATTACCACATATAGAGAAGCATGCTCTACTATCAACTTTCAACCACTCAACCCTAATTTGAAACCACTTCCATCTACTTTCAAATATGCTTATCTAGGGAGTGATGCTATTTTTCCAATGGTGATCTATTTGTCCTTACTACCTGAGCAAGAATCAAGGCTACTACAATTGTTGAAGGCCCATAAGGGAGCTATTGGGTGGACCATAGCAAATTTAAAGGGGATCAGTCATCTCATATGAACCCATAGTATCTACTTAGAAGATGATGTGAAGCCATTCCACCAACCACAGCGGCAATTGAATCCCCTAATGAAGGATATGGTCCGAGCTGAAACTTTGAAGTTGCTTGATGTAGGAATTATCTTCCTTATTGCTGATAGTAAATGGGTGAGTCCCACACAGTTAGTCCCTATGAAGTTGGGAGTCACCGTGGTTGCTAATGAGAAGAATTAATTGATTCTAACAAGGACAGTGACCGAGTAGATGGTTTGCATCGATTAGAGGAAGTTGAATTCATGTACCAGAAAGGACTATTTTCCACTACCATTCCTTGACGAAGTCTTGGAACAAGTTATGGGGCATGCATTTTATTGCTTTCTAAATGGGTATTCGGGCTACAATCAGATTGAGATAGCCTTTGAAGATTAAGAAAAGACAACATTCACATGTCCTTGTAGAACATTTTCTTAAAGAAAGATGTCATTCAACCTTTACAATGCACCAGACACATTTTAGAGGTGTATAATGGATATTTTTAGTGATATAATGGAGAAAATTATTGAGAATTTTTTGGAAGATTTCTCTATGTTTGGTGATTTGTTTGAGGGTTGCTTGGAAAATTTGGAGTTGTTTTTGCAGAGGTGTGAAGAAAATGGATTGGTGCTTAATTGAGAAAAGTGTCATTTTATGGTGACTCAAGGGATAGTCCTTGGTCATATTGTGTCAAAGAAAGGGATAAAGGTGGATAAAGCTAAGGTTGAGCTGATTTCTAAGCTCCCTATTCCTAACACTGTTAAAGATATCTGATCATTTCTTGGTCATGTTGGGTTCTATAGATTCATAAAGGGTTTTCGTGCCTTGACACGCCCTTTATGTCATCTTTTGGCCAAGGATGATCCTTTTCAGTGGACGAATGATTGTAAGCAAGCTTTTAATTTTGCCTTCAATCATGCAACCACCAAATTAGGAACTTCCTTTTGAGCTCATATGTGACACGAATGACTACATGGTTGGCATAGGGCTAGGCCAACTATATGACAAGAAACCCCATGTCATATAATATGCTAGTAAAACATTGAATAAGGCTCAGATGAACTATATTGCTATTGAGAAGGAACTTCTAGTAGTATTTTTTGCATTTGATAAGTTTAGGTCATACATTGTAGGGTCACCTATTGTTGTTTATACTGAATATGTTGCTTTGAAGTATTTGTTTACTAAGCAGGATGCCAAGCCAAGGTTGATTTGGTAGATCCTTCTCCTCTAAGGTCTAGGTGAAGCAGTTCTACCTTGACAATATATATTTGTTCAAATATTACCCCGATCACATGGTGAGGAGATGTCTGCCTGATGAAGAGCAGAAGGACATGATTGCTTNAAGTTAGGGGGTGAGGGTTTACACCACTATTTTGTTTGTTTTCTTATTTTTGTGTTCTTGTTGCTTGTTGTTGCTCCCCAAAAAAAATGAAAAAAATTCTGCTTCAACTATTTTGAAAGATTGATGCTCAAGTTGAATTCCTTTAAAAATTTCATATGTAGACTNGACATTTTTGATTGTTAGGATATTGATTTTATAGGTCTTTTCCCTATATCTTTTGGGTATGTTTACATTCTTTAGCAATCGACTATGTATCTAAGTAGGTAGAAGTTATCCCAATTAGGACCAATGATCACAAGGATGTGATCAAGTTTTTGAAAGAGAATATTTTGTCTAGGTTTGGGATGCCTAGGGTAATAATCAATGATGGTGGTTTACACTTTTGTAATAGGCCATTTGCTAATCTCATGCACAAATATGGACCTAAACATAAAGTGTCCAAGACTTACCACCCACAGACCAATGACCAAGCTGAATTGGCCAATCACATCTTAGAAAAGATAGTCGATCCTGATAGAAAGGATTGGTCACTTCGGTTGACTGATACTCTTTGGGCTTATAGGACTACTTTTAAGACACATCTGTNTATTAGGAATGATTAGTTGATTGTATTGCTATCAATTAAAATTTTTCATTGTTCTTGGAAAAGGATTTTAGGCCATCTTTTGGATTGTTTTGAGCATCAACCTATTCTTTCTTGAAAGAAATTTTTCCTCAAAGTCGTAATTAAGCTTGTTTGAATTTCCAATTCTTAGCCATAAAGCTGACCAAGCCAATTAATATATATATGTATATAGACCTTACGTTGGTTTTCCCTTGAACTATTAAGTTTTTATTGAGAAATTGGGAGACTTATGGTGAAGGCTCGAACATGGTCAACATGGAAAAAGGGGGGAATGAAGCTAAAAAGAAAATAAAAGAATCAACAAAATTTTGGAATTGAAAAAAGAGAAGCGAAAGGATTTGGAAAGTAAAGGGGGTGTAAAAAGGAAAAAAAAAAGACAAAGAGGAAAAGAGAATGAAATGAAAGTAAAGNAAGTTAGGGGGTGAGGGTTTACACCACTATTTTGTTTGTTTTCTTATTTTTGTGTTCTTGTTGCTTGTTGTTGCTCCCCAAAAAAAATGAAAAAAATTCTGCTTCAACTATTTTGAAAGATTGATGCTCAAGTTGAATTCCTTTAAAAATTTCATATGTAGACTGTAATTTGAGTTGATTACATATGGACTATAGGGTGGAATCTATTATATGCTTGAGTATTATGCGTCATTATCATCAAGAACTCAAATTTTATGCACCATGATCATCTAGTTCTTGTGACTTGTTGAAATGGATTTTTGTCTTTCAAAGCTTGACGTATATAGTCAAGAAAAATATATTACCTTTTGAGTTTAGAGCCTAGGGTTATATGACAATTGCTCAAGAATGAGTTCTTTCGTCATTTATTTCAATAGTCTCATTATGTTTGTTTTGGTCAGAATATTAGGAATGATTAGTTGATTGTATTGCTATCAATTAAAATTTTTCATTGTTCTTGGAAAAGGATTTTAGGCCATCTTTTGGATTGTTTTGAGCATCAACCTATTCTTTCTTGAAAGAAATTTTTCCTCAAAGTCGTAATTAAGCTTGTTTGAATTTCCAATTCTTAGCCATAAAGCTGACCAAGCCAATTAATATATATATGTATATAGACCTTACGTTGGTTTTCCCTTGAACTATTAAGTTTTTATTGAGAAATTGGGAGACTTATGGTGAAGGCTCGAACATGGTCAACATGAAAAAAAGGGGGAATGAAGCTAAAAAGAAAATAAAAGAATCAACAAAATTTTGGAATTGAAAAAAGAGAAGCGAAAGGATTTGGAAAGTAAAGGGGGTGTAAAAAGGAAAAAAAAAAGACAAAGAGGAAAAGAGAATGAAATGAAAGTAAAGAGAAAAATGTTCCAAATGAGGGGTCAATTGTGAAAAAGAATATATCTTGGGATAACTCTCTTTGATTTCATTAATCCCTTGTTTATTTTACATTTACCCTTAGCCCCATTATAACATTGAAAAATTCCTAATTGATTCTAAGAATGATGTTGAATTAAAATGCATGCAAAGGGAGATACATCAATGGTGTTTTTATGATTATTTTAACATTCTTTCATGAGATTATGTCAATATCGATTCGTTTCATAATCCTTTTGTTTTGTTAACATAAATTCTGCTCACATATACTTAGAGTGAAACAATCATGATAATCGAAGAGATCTATTCTGAGTAAAATCGGGGAGAATTGGTGTCAAAGTTAGTTTTGGATAAATGAAAAGAGAATAAAATTAGGTTTGAAAAATTTCTTGAGCTAACTAATGTGAAAAACACACACAAGTTTCTAATGACAATATGTGTGAATACCTTTGCATATCATTTAGGTCTGAACATAGCCATGTGTGAATAAGCTTAAATTCCATCAATGTATTGTTGTTTTTGTTGAATTTGATTAAAGTAATGCTTTTGGAATAGGTATCTTTGTTGAAAACCTTCACGAGACAAAACTTGTCCACTAGGGATCACGTAAGGGTTTAAAAGCTTATTGCATAGGTTAAATGCAATTATGATTGCCTACAAAAATGGTCTGTTTTTGTTTAATTTTTAGGGCATTTTTAAATTCGGAGGCATGAAATTTTGAATTTTAATTGGATCAAGTTTTGTTGCCTAATTTTAGAAATTGGGTGTGAACTTAGATTATTGATTTTTATGTTGAGTTTAGGTTTAGCTTTGCTTTGATGTGATAAAAGAAAATTGAAAAAATATAAAATATAATTTTTTTTTTTTAGGAAATTGTTAGTTCTATATGTAGAATGAGTATTTACTACTGGTAGATTATGAACAGAGAGTAATTCTACTAGTAGGTCGTGTATGTTCTACCGGTAAGTTTTAAATCTGAAGCTTTAAAACTAGGTCTTTTTTCAGGAATTCCAAGGGTTTTTCTAAAAATTTCACTATAAAAGTGCCTCTTTCTCACAAGAAGCAGGTAGATACTTTTTCCCTAAGTCTTTTGCTCCAAGTAATCTTCAATAGAGCTTTGATTATGCGATAATGGCTTCAAGAAAGGTTTTGTCTCACTCTCGCTCCTCCATTGATCTTCATGAATTCCCTCTACTTGTTTGGGTTCTCTTTGTGGCCATGGTCTCCTTGGTTATTGAGAAGATGGCCAAGACTCAATTGAAGAGATAAATCGTGCCTCTTCATCCAAATGTGCACCTGAGAAGGGGAAGAAGGAGTGGAAGGGAAAGAGGAAGAGGACCGAGTTGAAATCCGAGGAGGACAAAGATGATGTCCCTTCCCTACTCAAGATTGAATGGCCTAACAATCTCGAGGAGAAAATGAATGATTTTATTAAAATTTTTGACTTTGGTCATGGTTGCTAAGGTATTGGAGCCAGAGAAGGAAGATTCGGTGTCAAAGGCCACCTGGTCTCGTGGTGAGACGCCTTAGTATGTCGACACCAGTGTCTACCATTTAATTACATTCTCTGACTCCGATGATGAAGCTACCAGTTATTGTAGCTGTCTAAATTATGAATTTAGATCAAGTCTAGCAGTTTTTTTTCCAATCCTAGTAGAAGAATCTTTAAGAGTATAGGCTTAATTTTAAGTCTTTCGAATCAACTTGTACTTAAAAGACTACGACTAATATGAATGAACACACCTTTTGATCTTACTGCTTGAACTCCTGTGGATTTATGCTTTATAGTTCAATTGTTTTTGTTATTATTGGCGGAGTAATTAATTGTTTCTAGGTTCTAAGTTTGATGTTTACTAGGGACTAGCAATGCCTAAGTTAGGATGTGTGTTAGGACTTCAATATTGCATTGTTTTATAGCTTAAAATATTCACTGTAGGTTTGATAATGTACTAATTCACTTTACCTGGTATAGTCTACTTATTAAGCCTTGATTTCTGTGATTGCAAGTAAATTAGGTGTAAAGGTTGAGTTTAAGCATTAATAAGATGACAAGAGACAAGTTGGGATTGAGTTTACTCAAGTAAAGATGAAGTCGGTAGCCTTAGAAGTGTTTTGGAAGAAAAGAGAAGTTATAACAGTAGGTTTTATACTAGTAGAAAAACAGAAGAATGAAGGTTCTACTAGCATTAAGTCATTTCTATCGATAGGTTAAGCTACAAAAGATTTATGCAGAAGTCCTACTAGTAGGTGGTTTATGTTCTGTCGGTAATAAAATTTACAAAAGTTTAAATCTTGTTTATCAAAGAAGTTCTATTGGTGGTTAAAACGTGTTCTAATGGTAGAAAAACTTATAGTAATTTTATCAAAGAAGTCCTACTGGATGTTCTACCGGTAGCTAAAGTTATAGAAGATTCAGAAAATTCATCAGATAGAGTTCTATCGGTAGGTAAAGGATGTGCTACAAGTAGGTTGAGGCAGATTTTCATGGGAAGCTCAATTAAAAATAAAATCTCCCCATATCTTTTGAGGATTCTAAATCTATCAAAGAATGAGATAATTTTGGGATGAATTTAGGTCAAAGAGCTATAAGATTTTCCTTCCAACTAGAATAAATAGAGACCTTTTGGGTAATCAAAAGGGAGGTTTTTTTAGAATACGTTTAGGTGTTTTCTTTTAGTTTTCTTGTTAGAGTTTTAGGTTTTATTTTACAGAATTTTCTTAAAGTTAAGCTCTTTTATATTTTTCAAGCAATATTTACATTTAGTCATCTTTACTTTCAAAGCCTTGTTATTTACATTCGGTTTTTCAATACAAGTAATCAATTTCAATTCAATCTTTAATTTTCTGAATTTAATGATGTTTTCTTTAAAGTTGTGACACCCCAAAATCTGGGGGTCCGTTGATTACCCATCAACCCGCGGAATACCTATGGATACCGAGTAATTCGATATCACGCCACTATGCCCCATTTACCGGGAACCATAATTTTGACGAGATTCGGGCAGAGTCTTCTTTGTACGGGAAGCTCTACCCAAAACTCAACCTGTGCAATCATATAATAACAAGACCCATTCGAGGTCCAATATTTAACAATGACCACACCGGGTCCAATTATAAGTAAACGTTGGCCACATCGGGTCCAATTATCCATATTTATATCAAAACATGCAAAGTTAGTTTAACAATATTCTATATAAGTTCTATTCCAATTATTTGCAAAAGATTACATGCCCAAAACATTATTTCCACAAATGTTTTACATTAACACAAAATAAAGCCACATTCGGCTTTCTTCAAACATGAGGGTCCAAATTGGAGCCATCCACCAGTGTTTCTCTCCCACCTGAAATATTTTCCCGTATAGGGTGAGTCAACGCCCAGTAGAATAATCCCTACAGAGGCTACTCCCCACCTTAGATGCATATATGGTGTGTATAAGCAACAAACAACATTTAACAATCATTCCATACAAGAATATGCATTAAATGTGGAATGTAATCATGTCATGCCATGAAATGAGATGATACTCACTCATGCACTTAAACCCAAGTCATCACCGACTCCCACGACACAATGCAATGCCAAGGTATACTGAATCCGTCAATTGACAAAAAAATCCACCAAATGATCGTTTGAAATAAAAGTTGTTTTATTATAAAACCAAATCATTGATGGGTGTTACTCATTTTATGAGTACTTTGTAAATCAAAATCTTGTGTCTTGTTGGGCAACGGATTTTGGATTTTATACCGCCGGTTCTGTACACCATACTACACTTTTCTGGAATTTCACCACAGGGGAGTGTATAACCAAGTCGCCGGGTCTTGCACCCGAGGGGGGAATCTACCCCTTCTTGCTATACCCGACCCAAGTTTTTCTTTCATGCAACCATGTGACTCATTCGGATTTTCAACCCAACTTTTCCGAGTCCACCCATCAATCACCAAGAATGGTGTTTGATTAACCATGCATACACACACCCACACTCATGACTCATGCCCATGAATGTGATGTCAATTCCATGTCCATATTGCAATGCATGCCAAAGGAACAATTTCTACATATCAATGTCTACCATGACGATTTATATCACATGCAAATAATCTCCAAAATTTCATCACAATGTCAAAACATCAACTAGCATGTGTCAACATTTATATTCAACACAATTGACAAGCATGTTATTACATAATCTATGTCAAAAACACACTTAATTTAAAAGGCAAAATATAGCACATAACAGCCCATAGTGGCCCAAAATTTAGCCTTTAAACCGCCCACAAATCAACCACTAAGCAACCCACAAATCAGCCACTAAGCAGCCCATAATTCAACCACTAAGTAGCCCACATATCAGCCACTAAGCAGCCCAAAATTCAGCCACTAAACAGCCCCTTAAACAGTCCCTAAACGGCCATAAAACAGCCCCAATAAACAGCCATAAGATAGCCCATAAAATAGCCATAAACAGCCCCTTAAGACAACTATAAAACAGCCCATAAATCAGCCACTAAGCAGCCCCTTAAACAGTCCATCAACGGACACTAGACAGCCCACAAATCAGCCACAAATCGGTCATGTTTCAGCCACAAAAATAACCACTTAAGGTAGGAGTAAAACCAAAGTAGGAAGAACCCTACCTCTTATAGCGTGTAGGAAGTGGTAGAACTTCTAAAAACACCAAAACAAGCCCAAGAACCTTTAATTCCTCCAAAGTCTTTTCTTTGGACCTTCAGTGAAATCCAATTTTCTTGGTACGTACATGTGGCCCTCATCGAGGAGATGAACTTTGATTATTGGCTTAACGAATTCCAACCGACGGAACTCCGGAAATCTTGGATTGAAGCCTGAAGAACTTACTTATTTTTCTCTCTTTTCACTCTCTTCTCTCTATGGCTTGCCAAGGGTCAAGAACATAAGATATTTTTCCCAAAATATCTAAGTTAAGTAGATATTTATAGTCCCAAATGTGTGGTCCACATCGCACCGCATATTTTCGATGTTCGGGTCCGTTTTTCATCCCGAAACGATCCGTTATACCTCGAATTTAGTTCAAATTAATTTTATTGGAACTTTAACTTAATTTTAAGAAAATTTTTAAAAAATTCATTTTTGGGGACCTTTAAAATGTCATTCACTTCGCAGTCACCTCGAACGACGTGTAAAAATCCAACTATCTCAGAATATGACGAAATTTGACAGGGTGACTAAATTCTGCGGTACGAATCCAACGGCGAACTCCGTTTTCTCATCCGAGGTCTAGAATATGAGTATTTTAAATACGCATTAGGATGACAAATTATCATTTTGCCCTTTCTAATAAAAAAGTTCAAATTTTCTCAGGTTTCACATTCTCCCCCCTTAAAAGAATTTCGTCCCCGAAATTCACATACACATGCATATACAGTCACATGCATATGAAATAGTCAAATAATGCTAAAAGACTATAAGAATGTACCTCCATATTCGAATAAGAAAGGATAATTGGTACGGATGGTGTCCTCGCGCTCTCATGTCGCCTCCTCTACTCCTCGGTGCTGCCACAGCGCCTTCACTAGTCGCACGGTCTTGCCGCGTAAAACCTGTTCCCGGCTATCCATGATGTGCACCGCTCCCTCATCGAAGGTTCCATCAGCATCAACAACAAGCTCTCCCCAATCCACCACATGAGTCAGATCCGGGGTGTATTTTTGGAGCATAGAAACATGAAAAACTGCATGGACACCCGATAAATTTGGCGATAACGCTAACCGGTAAGCCACTACACCTACCCTCTCGAGTACCTTGAAGGGCCCGATATACCTCGGCAACAGCTTTTTCTGCTTACCAAATCTGACCACTCCTCTCCTAGGCATCACCTTCAAGAAGACATGATCTCCCACCTCAAACTCCAGAGGTCGCTGTCGTCTGTTGGCGTAGCACTTCTGTCGGCTCTAAGCTGTGAGAAGACGCTTCCGTATCAAGTCCACCTTCTCAGAGGTGTCTCTGACCAAATTTGGACCCGCAGAGGATCTCTATCCCACCTCCGTCCAACAAATCAGAGAACGACATGGCCTCCTATATAATGCCTCATAGGGTGCCATCTGTATGCTTGCCTGGTAACTGTTATTGTATGCGAACTCCACTAAGGGTAAGTGATCTTCCCAGCTACCCTTGAGATCTAGGACGCATGCCCTTAGCATGTCCTCTAAAGTCTGAATAGTCCTCTCAGACTGACCGTCTTTCTAGGGATGAAAAGCAGTGCTCATCATTAACTCTGTCCCCATGGCTCGCTGGAAACTCTCCCAAAAATGAGCCGTAAACCTAGGATCCTGGTCCGATACAATAGATACGGGCACTCCATGCAGCCAGACAATCTCCCGTATTTACAACCCGTAGAATTTCTCCAATGTGAAGGTCATCCGCACCGCTAAACAGTGTGCCGACTTGGTAACCCGGTCCACTACCAGCCACATCGCATCATGATCCCATAATGTCTGTGGCAAGTGAGTCACAAAATCCATCATGGCATGTTCCCTTCCACTCAACTACCTCCAAAGGCTAGAGTAATCCTGTTGGTCTCTAGTGCTCAGCCTTAACCTGCTGACATGTGAGACATCGGTTAACAAAATTTTCAACATCTTTCTTCATCCCGCTCTAATAATATTGGCGACGAAGATCATGGTCCATCTTCATACCACCTGGATGCACAGCAAAACGAGAATAATGGAACTCTCTAAGAATCTCTTCTCTGAGCTCCACTGACTAGGGATAACCGAGTGAATGGTCTTGCCCTCGTCACTTGTACCTAACCGTACTCGGTCCCTGATGGATGATAACTCTGCATCTAGTCTCTAGGACTCAATCACTCTACTTAATAGGGAAGGTGTAGCCACCAAACTCCCCAAAGTACCCTGAGTCTGATCTCTATAGTGTAGCTTGAACTGTCCCATAGTCTCAAGCATCTGCCACTCCCGGGAAGCTACACTAACCAAAACTCCCCGTGACTTTCGGCTAAGTGCATCAGCCACCACATTTGCCTTACCAGGATGGTAATGCAAAGTGAAGTCATAGTCCTCTAAATACCCCATCCACCGGCGTTGCCTCATGTTGAGGTTCCACTATGTGAAAATATACTTCAGACTCTTGTGGTCCAAAAACACTTCAAACTGCTCATCATACAAGTAGTGGCACCAAGCCTTCAAGGCAAAGACAATGGCTGCCAATTCCATGTCATGAGTAGGATAATTCTGCTCGTGATTCTTCAACTGTCGAGAACCATAAGCTACTACCCTTCCGGACTACATCAAAACACATCCCAGCCCTACCTTCGAGGCATCACAATAGACCGTGTACCTCTGCCCTCGTTCCGGGACTATCAAGATCGAAGCTGAAGTAAGCCTTCATTTCAACTCCTGGAATGCCTTCTCACAAGCTTTATTTCACTCAAACTTGACCTCTTTCCGAGTTAACTTAGTCATAGGCACAGCTAATCGGGAGAAGTTCTCAATAAACCTCCTATAGTACCCTGCCAATCCCAAAAAATTGCGTATCTCGAAGACTGACTTCTGCCTCTCCTAATTCATAACTGCCTCAATCTTCTCCGGGTCCACAGATACACCCGAAGCCGACACCACGTGTCCTAGAAATTTCACCTCAGTAAGCCAGAATTCACACTTGCTGAACTTGGTGTACAACTGATAATCTCTCAATGTCTAGAGAAAAATTCTCAAATGACCCTCATGTTCCTCCTCAGACTTGGAGTATATCAAGATGTCATCAACGAAGACCACGAAAAACTAATCTAAATAGGGTTGGAATATCCTATGCATGAGATCCATGAATGCTGCTAGAGCATTGGCCAACCCAAATGACATCATTGTGAACTCGAAATACCCATACCGTGTTTTGAACGCCATCTTAGGGATGTCTACCTCCTTAACCCTCAATTGATGGTAACCGGTACGGAGATTTATCTTAGAGTAGACCCGCGCCCCTCTCAACTGATCAAACAAGTCATCAATCCTAGGCAAAGGGTACCTATTCTTAATAGTAACCCTATTCAATTGCTGATAGTCTATGCACAATCGATGGGTTCTATCCTTCTTCTTGGCAAACAACACCGGAGCGCCCTAAGGTGAAGTGCTCGGTCTAATGAAGCCCTTGTCCAATAATTCTTGCAATTGGACCTTGAGTTATTGTAACTCAGTTGGTGCCATCCTGTGTGGAGTCATAGAGATAGGCGATGTACCGGGATGTAACTCAATGGTGAAGTCTACATCCCTATGTGGAGGTAATCCCGGTAGCTCATCTGAAAAAACATCCTCATACTCACATACAACCCGAGGAAGGCCCAACTCCTGTCTCGCCTTGTCCTCCAGGGTAAGGCTTGTAAGCCAACCCATCAACTGTCTGTGTCATCTAGAGTCATACACGGCCTAAGATAAAACATCATGTTTTTCCCCCTGGAACTTGAAACAAATACCCTCCGGCGTATAAGTAGTGACCCTCTTTCAATCACAATCAATGACTACCCGATGTGCCGCCAACCAATCCATACCAAGGATAACATCAAACTCAGACATGCTCATGACCCTAAGATCCACGGTGAGTAGAATCTCCGAGATCTCTAACTCACAACCCCGATATATCTGATCAATTCTCATCCTAGCTCCTAGGGGAGAACTCACATGCAATGGCTCTTCCAAGGTCTCAACCTCTAAGCCCAAGTCTTGCACATAAGATGTAGCAATAAATGAATGTGATGCACCATAATCAAATAATACCCTTGCCCATAAGCGAGAGAGTAGAAATGTACCTTATATCACAGACGGATCTACCAGCTCAGTCTGAGGTATCATGGCATAGACACGCCCCTAGGTCTCCGATGTACCTGCTTGTAAGCGCTGGCCTCGGCCTCTACCCATGCCCTGGCCCATCTGGCCGGATTACAAAATCCCCTCACGCGAAGTAGTTTGGGCCTGAGTAGCATTTTGGGACTGGTACTGGATCCTCTGGCCCATGGTAGGGTGATGATGAGTATAATGTGTCTGTGGCTGCCCCACCAAAGTCTGGGACTGAGATGACCCATAACTTTGGGATCCTTGTCTCTGAGGACAATCCCGCTACATGTGACCCAGTTGGTGGCAATGATAGGAAGTCCTCTGGCCTGCCTGGTAGGAAGGCCTCTGATTTCTCCCACCTTGGGAGGATTGACCTTGGCCTTGATAGCTGCGGCCCTGTCCCTGAAACCCTTGTGGAATAGAAATCATCTGCTTCTTCCCCAAGCTAGAAGAAGAGGATTGGCCCTCCTTCTTCTTGTCTTTTGCACCAGACTCCCGGATACTCCTTGCGTCATCCACCTCTCTCTCAATGGCCATAGCAGTCGCGACCATCGAGTCTAAGTCTTGCAGAAGAAGACCCACAATTTTACCCTGGATGGACAACTTAAGACCATCCTCAAACTTCCTCACTTTGGCAATATCTGTGGCCACGTAGTCATCGGCAAAACGAGCTAACTCTGTCAACTTAGCCACGTACTCCATCACCATTATCCTCCCTTGTCTCAAGTCTAAGAACTCCCGAGCCTTTGCATGTCGAGCAGCCGTTGGGAAGTACTTGCCCATAAAGAGCTCCTTGAATTCTGCCCATCTAATTACCTCCAAGTTCATGGAGTCCTTAACCCAATCCCACCACACTTAGGATTCTCCCTCTATCTAAAAAGTAGCTAGCATTACCTTTGTGGCATCGGAGGTAATCTCCATAGCCCTCAAGATCTTGTCCACTTGTCGGAACCAATGGTCAGCCACCATAGGATCTGCCCCTCCCAAAAAGATCGGGGGATTGTGTGCCTTGAACTTCTGGAGGTGACTTGAACCACCTTCACTCCCACTTGCACCTGTCTGTGCAATAGTAGCAGCCGTAGCACTAGCTTGTGCAATGGTAGCCGCCGCCGCACCAATAGCCTCCATGAAGGCTTGTTGGTCAAAGGCTGGTGATGGTGGTTGGTTGTTCCGTCCACCCCGACGTCCCCTTCCTCTAGTTTCCATCTACACACACATAAGATAGCAATAGATTAATTAGTTAATATCCCAAAGTAGGGATCAAGTATTTATAAGACATTTACACATTGAACTATACCGTTCATCCCTTTTTTTCAAATTCCCAAGGTTATGTTTTCTAACCCCAGTGTATTTCCTACCATATACATCTCTATCATGCATATAATTCACATAACAAGTAACACATAGCATGTAGCAAGTAGAGCACATAACATGAAATGCATATGGAATACAATGGTTTATACCCGTGCCCATCGAGCCCTAGGTTATTCGTATACCTATGCTCTGATACTAAACTGTGACACCCCAAAATCTGGGGGTCCGTTGAAAACCNACCAAGCTGTGACACCCCAAAATCTGGGGGTCCGTTGATTACCCATCAACCCACAGAATACCAGTAGATACCGAGTAATTCGATATCACGCCATTGTGCCCCATTTATCGGGAACCATAATTTTGACGAAATTCGGGCAGAGTTTTCTTTGTACGGGAAGCTCTACCCAAAACTCAAACTGTGCAATTATATAATAACAAGACCCATCCAAGGTCCAATATTCAACAATGACCACACCGGGTCCAATTATAAGTAAACATTGGCCACACCGGGTCCAATAATCCATATTTACATCAAAACATGCATGGTTAGTTTAACAATAGTCCATATAAATTCTATTACAATTATTTGCAAAAGATTACATGCCCAAAACATTATTTCCACAAATATTTTACATTAACACAAAATAAAGCCACATTCGNACCGGGTCCAATTATCCATATTTATATCAAAACATGCAAGGTTAGTTTAACAATAGTCTATATAAATTCTATTACAATTATTTGCAAAAGATTACATGCACAAAACATTATTTCCACAAATATTTTACATTAACATAAAATAAAGCCACATTCGGCTTTCTTCAAACATGAGGGTCCAAATTGGAGCCATCCATCGGTGTATCTCTCCCACCTGAAATGTTTTCCCATATAGGGTGAGCCAACGCCAAGTAGAATAATCCCTACAGAGGCTACTCCCCACCTTAGATGCATATGTGGTGTGTATAAGCAACAAACAACATTTAACAATCATTCCATACAAGAATATACATTGAATGTGGAATGTAATCATGTCATGCCATGAAATGAGATGATACTCACTCATGCACTTAAACCCAAGTCATCACCGACTCCCACGACACAATGCAATGCCAAGGTATACTGAATCCGTCAATTGACGAAAAAATCCACCAAATGATAGTTTGGAATAAAAGTTGTTTTATTATAAAACCAAATCATTGATGGGTGTTACTGATTGTATGAGTACTTTGTAAATCAAAATCTTGTGTCTTGTTGGGCAA
>CAUOFW020009402.1:162053-179027 GCA_963454935.2 Ilex paraguariensis
CATGAAATGAGATGATACTCACTCATGCACTTAAACCCAAGTCATCATCGACTCCCACGACACAATGCAATGCCAAGGTATACTGAATCCGTCAATTGACGAAAAAATCCACCAAATGATCGTTTGGAATAAAAGTTGTTTTATTATAAAACCAAATCATTGATGGGTGTTACTGATTATATGAGTACTTTGTAAATCAAAATCTTGTGTCTTGTTGGGCAACAAATTTTGGATTTTATACCCCCGATTCCGTACACCATACTACACTTTTTCGGAATTTTACCACAGGGGAGTGTATAACCAAGTCGCCGGGTCTTGCACTCGAGGGGGGAATCTACCCCTTCTTGCTATACCCGACACAAGTTTTTCTTTCATGCAACCATGCGACTCATTCGGATTTTCAACCCAACTTTTATGTGTCCACCCATAAATCACCAAGAATGGTGTTTGATTAACCATGCATACACACACCCACACTCATGACTAATGCCCATGAATGTGATGTCAATTTCATGTTCATATGCAATGCATGCCAAATGAACAATTTCTACATATCAATGTCTACCATGGCGATTTATATCATATGCAAATAATCTCCAAAATTTCATCACAATGTCAAAACATCAACTAGCATGTGTCAACATTTATATTCAACACAATTGACAAGCATGTTATTACATAATCTATGTCAAAAACACACTTAATTTAAAAGGAAAAATATAGCACATAATAGCCCACAAGAAAATCAGCCCATAGTGGCTCAAAATTTAGACACTAAACCACCCACAAATCAACCACTAAGCAACCCAAAAATGAGCCACTAAGCAGCCCACAAATCAGCCACTAAGCAGCCCACAATTCAACCACTAAGTAGCCCACAAATCAGCCACTTAGCAGCCCAAAATTCAGCCACTAAACCTCCCCTTAAACAGTCCCTAAACGGCCATAAAACAGCCCCAACAAACAGCCATAAGATAGCCCATAAAATAGCCATAAACAGCCCCTTAAGACAGTCATAAATCAGCCACTAATTAGCCCACAATTCCGCCACTAAGCAGCCCCTTAAACAGTCCATAAACAGACACTAGACAGCCTACAAATCAGCCACAAATCAGTCAAGTTTCAGCCACAAATATGACCACTTAAGGTAGGAGTAAAACCAAAGTAGGAAAAACCTTACCTCTTGTAGCGTGTAGGAAGTGGTAGAACTTCTAAAAAGACCAAAACAAGTCCAAGAACTATTGATTCCTCCAAAGTCTTTTCTTTGGACCTTTGGTGAAATCCATTTTTCTTGGTACGTACACGTAGCCCTCGTCGAGGAGATGAACTTTGATTATTGGCTCGACGAATTCTAACCGACGGAACTCCAGGATTCTTGGATTGAAGCTTGAAGAACTTACTTGTTTTTCCCTCTTTTCACTCTCTTCTCTCTATGGCCAGCCAAGGGTCAAAAACATAAGATATTTTTCCCAAAATATCTAAGTTAAGTAGATATTTATAGTCCCGAATGTGTGGTCCACATCGCACCGCATATTTCTGACTTCTAGGTCCATTTTTCGTCCTGAAACGATTCGTTATACCTTGGATTTAGTTCAAATTAATTTATTGGAAATTTAACTTAATTTTAAGAAAAAAAATTTTAAAAAATTCATTTTTGGGGACCTTTAAAATGTCATTCGCCTAGCAGTCTCTTCGAACGACGTGCAAAAATCCGACTATCTCAGAATTCGACGAAATTTGATAGGGTGACTAGATTTTGCAATACGAATCCAACGACGAACTCTTTTTCCTCATCCGAGGTCTAGAACACGAGTATTTTAAATACTCATTAGGTTGACAAATTACCATTTTACCCTTTCTAAGAAAAAGTTTAAATTTTCTCGGGTTTCAGAAAAGTTTTGTGTTATTTCTGTTATCATGAGTGTGTAGTTTTCTTCTAGATAATTTGAAGAAGGAGTTCCAAACCCATGAAATAGGGAGTATGCCTTAAACTTATGTTTTAACGTTTATGTGATTGATTAAACAGGTTATGCTTTCGAAAACCTAATTACTTTACATACTTCCCGATTATTTGTATGCAATTAGGCTTGGTAAAAATAATTGTTGTATTTTCTGCAACCTTTAGAGTATTGATTCTTCAATCATAAATCATCTTTCAATTGTTATATTAGTTCTTTCCAAGTTTTTTAGTTGAAAAACATTTGTCTATAGTTGTTTGAATACAAAAACAGATTAGTTACAAATATAGAGTAGAAGGTGGACGAATTCTGAAGATTATCTAGTTTTCCATTTAATGAATTTCAATTTCATTAGTAGTTAACTCCTAAAATTCTCAACTTCAAAGTGCTTTTTCATTTTATTTTTTATCATGTTGGATTCCAATTCTTTCCCTCAGAAGAAGATCTTGGACTTTTTGTTCAAGTTACTACACGATACTTTTCTCTTACGCTTGGGAGCTTTTGTGAAAATACAATCCATTTGGAGGGCAAGCACTTACTATAACTATCAAACCATGAGAGCATAACAAAATACACCATTGAATAAATCAAAACATCCATTATTCAATATCAACTAACTAAAATCCCAAAAGAAGCATAAATCCACCATTTAAGCTTAAATCAAAAAACCTGTAAGTAACCGAAATATCCGTCTAGCTAAAATAATGTCAATAACATTCAACCACCATAAAGAAAATAAACTAAATTATATAAACAAACTTCTAATCCTCAAAAGCTGGATTCATAACTTGATCCACCTCATACTCCACATCCATCTACTCTCCCAGATTGGTGATCTCTTATATACCACAATTAGAAAAATATAAGGAAGGGGTGAGCACACAAGCCTAATAGAGAAAATCTCTCAAACATAAACAAAGTTTATAAAAATATAAAATAGGTAGGTCTTGGTTTGAACAAAATAACATATAAAATTTTGAAGTAAAACTCGAGAAAATTTAAAATTTTATGAAAAAGGGTAAAATGGTAATTAATCATTACGATGCGGGTTAAAAATCCAAAATTTTCTAGAACTCGGATGAAAAAATGGACCACATCGTTGGATTTTTCTCACGAAATCTAGCTACCCAGTCAATTTTTGTCGAATTTTGAGACAATCAGAGTNGAAGGTGGACGAATTCTGAAGATTATCTAGTTTTCCATTTAATGAATTTCAATTTCATTAGTAGTTAACTCCTAAAATTCTCAACTTCAAAGTGCTTTTTCATTTTATTTTTTATCATGTTGGATTCCAATTCTTTCCCTCAGAAGAAGATCTTGGACTTTTTGTTCAAGTTACTACACGATACTTTTCTCTTACGCTTGGGAGCTTTTGTGAAAATACAATCCATTTGGAGGGCAAGCACTTACTATAACTATCAAACCATGAGAGCATAACAAAATACACCATTGAATAAATCAAAACATCCATTATTCAATATCAACTAACTAAAATCCCAAAAGAAGCATAAATCCACCATTTAAGCTTAAATCAAAAAACCTGTAAGTAACCGAAATATCCGTCTAGCTAAAATAATGTCAATAACATTCAACCACCATAAAGAAAATAAACTAAATTATATAAACAAACTTCTAATCCTCAAAAGCTGGATTCATAACTTGATCCACCTCATACTCCACATCCATCTACTCTCCCAGATTGGTGATCTCTTATATACCACAATTAGAAAAATATAAGGAAGGGGTGAGCACACAAGCCTAATAGAGAAAATCTCTCAAACATAAACAAAGTTTATAAAAATATAAAATAGGTAGGTCTTGGTTTGAACAAAATAACATATAAAATTTTGAAGTAAAACTCGAGAAAATTTAAAATTTTATGAAAAAGGGTAAAATGGTAATTAATCATTACGATGCGGGTTAAAAATCCAAAATTTTCTAGAACTCGGATGAAAAAATGGACCACATCGTTGGATTTTTCTCACGAAATCTAGCTACCCAGTCAATTTTTGTCGAATTTTGAGACAATCAGAGTTTTCATGTCATATGAGGTGATCGGGCTTTGCACAACTAAAATAAACGCGATCATATTTTAGTAGTGAAACCAAGAAAATAATTTAAAATTAGTTCAAATAAAATATCTTGAAATTAAAATTGGACGAGATTTATCTAATTTAGAATAAAATCGGATCAGAAAAGACGGGGATGTGTGGCTTAATGAGAGCCAAATATTGGGGGATATAAATAGCGGAGAAAAATAGATTTTCTCCCCACTTTTCACCTGAAATTTTTTGGAAAAATGGGAGAGAGTAAGAAGAGAGAAATCCAAAGATTCTTCCAACTTCTACCTCCGATCTGTGGCGACCTGATTGTCGGATTCCTTCGGGCCAAGAACAAAAGTTGTTCTACACGATGAGAGCCACATGTACACACCAAAGATCATGAGCTTTTCCAAAGTCTCAAGAATGGGATTTTGGAATCAAGGCTTGGCAGCTAGATTTGGGTCTTTTGGAAATTCTCCTATGTAGGAATACATTTCAAGAGGTAGGGTTCCTTTCCTAAGTAGGTTTATTTTCAACCTAGGTTTAAAATAAAAATTGGGTAGAGTGTTAGAGTTGAAATCTCGTGTAGAACATATACCTAAGATTGCTAGAATATGACATGGGTATATGGAACATAATTAAAACCAAATCTTTCTTGATTAGGTTTGATGAAATTGCATGGTTGTTAATTTCATGGATAATGTGATGTTTTGGTCATGCTATGTGTTTACATAATCTTTGTGCCTTTTAGGTGTTTGATAAAATGTCTATGATTGATAAAGTGTGTTATTTGAGATGAAAATGATATAGCATGCTTAGTGGAGATTGTGGAATGTAATTACATGCTTTGTGATATAATTGAAATTTCAAAGAAATTAAGAATTGTTGTGGAGATGGAATATGTTCATGATATGATGAACATGATATTGAAATTACAATTGTACATGACATTTTCATATGCACAAGTAGCATCGCATTTATGAGCATTATACATGAGTGTGGGTGTGTGTGTATATTTTTAATCAAACATCATCCTTGGTGGGTTGATACGTAGGCACGAAAAAGTTGGTCATAGGTTCGACTAAGTCGAACGGGTTGCATTGAAAAGATCTTGGAGGCTATGGAGATCACATCTGATGCCACTTAGATAAGATTAGCGGTCTTTTAGCTTGAGGGAGAGATCCATCTATGGTGGAATTGGGTGAAGGCCTTGAAGAATCTTGAGGCAATGACTTGGAAAGAGTTCTGTGAACTCTTCATGAACAAATACTTACTGTCGGCTGTTGGGCAAGCCAAAGCCCAGAATTTTCTAGACATGAAGCAATAGAACATGACAGTGATGGAGTAAGGGCCTAAGTTCACCAAGCTAGCTGACTTGATCCGATATTTGTATACCCAAGTGCAGGCGGTCAAGTTGTAGTAATAATCCGGTTAAGTCTCGAATCGAATCCACAGGGAATTATGATTAGTGTTTTGAAGTAGTAATGATAGAGACCAAGTAACTGAAAACCTTGAGAGTTTGAAGTTATGGGATTTCCTAAACATAATATAAGATTCTTTCCAAGAGTTTTCTAGACAAAATATAAGATAAATTCAAATGTAAATAGTCACCCTTTAGCTCGAGGATCTGAACATGTAGTTAATCATCCGGTTTATTTTACTTATGCTTGGTAACTCAATTAACTCCCTTGTCAATGGCAAGTTAATCAGAGGATAAAGGTGGATTGTAAGAATCAAGCACATGATTCCAATGCTTTTCTAGAAGATTACAAAAATTGTCTGTGCCGAGACTCAACCCATCTACTAACAAGCAAGTGTTTCTACAAGACATCCAACCGTGGCATTAATATTCCATCTTTTAAATGAAGTCCAATAATGGTGAAGATTGAAAGTTAGTCATGAAGATCTAGCTGGAGTACTTGCCTTGAACACATGGATGTTTCTATGCTAGAGTCATCCATGTCATAGAATGAACCCACGGTTATACAAAGTAACTTAGCTTTACTAGACGCATTCAATCATTTGATAAGTAGGTGTAATATAAAGCATTAAAGCATAAATGAAATACACAAAATATAACTTCCAGATGATTTATACATATTCATCACCTATTACTAAAGAGTGAATGAGAAACTACTCACTCTTCATGGTTTTGGTAAAGCTAAAAAAGTGAGTGATGCTCATTTTTGAACACATTTTTGACAATATAAGGTGCAATCCATCTTGATCTTAACTTACCAAGAAAGAGGCAGAGTCTTGAATTAAACAACATGACTTTTTGAGAAGGTTCAAAAGACTTTCGCATAATGTTCTTGTCATGAAAAGTTTTTATCCTAGATTTTGCAATCTTAGCATTCTCATATGCTTCATTTCTCAATTTCTCCAGTTCGTTAATCTGTAGTTTTCTTGAAAGTGTAGCCTTATCCAGGTCAAAGTTCATTGCTTTAAAGGCCCCAGTATGCCCTATGGTCCAGTTCCACTGGTAGGTGACAAGGCTTGCCATAGACTAATCGATAAGGAGACATGCTCAAAATTATTTTAAACGCAATGCGATATGCCTAGAGTGCATCAGTTAGTCTTGATGACCAATCTTTGTGATCGAGATTTACCATTTTTTCTAAAATTAATTTGATATCCCGATTAGCCAATTCCACCTGTCCTCTAGTCTATGGATGATAAGGGGTTGCTATTTTGTGAAAAATCAAGCATTTTTTCATCAAATTCCAGAAAGGGCAATTACAAAAATAAACACCCCCATCACTTATGATTGATTTCAGAATTCCAAACTGGGATAAAATATTTTCTTTTAAAAATTATTCCGACATGGAATTGCTTCACCCCATTTGGATAAATAGTCTACGACTACCAAAATGTATAGATAGCCAATGGAAGGGGGAATGGCCCCATAAAATTGATGCCTCAACAGTCAAAAATTTTAATCACAAGAATGGGGTTTAAGGGCATCATGTTTTTTTTTTAAATGCTCCCCAACCTTTGGCATCTATCACATGCCAAAAAAAATGCATGGACATCTTTGAAAAGGGTGGGCCAATAAAATCCACACTGCAAGATTTTCATAGCGGTTTTCCTTGATGAGAAATGGTCACTACTTGTTTCAGAATGGCAAAATGATATTACCTGTCTGCTTTCATGAGCAAGGCTGCAGTGTCTTATGATCTGATCCTTACAGTACTTGAATAAGTATGGATCCTCCAAAAGAAGTTGCGAACCTCTCTTAGAAATTTCTTTTTGTCCATCATTGTAAAGGATGGATGGAGCGTACCCGTAGCAAGAAAGTTAGCAATATCAGCGTACCATGTTGTCTCCTCGATGGTGAACAGTTGTCCATTAGGGAAATTTTCATTGATTGGTACTCCATCCTCCTGAAAATCATATGTTAATCTGGACAAATGATCTGCCACCACATTCTAAATGTCCTTCTTGTCCTTAATGACTAGATCAGATAGCCTTGGCTTGGCGTCCTTCTTTGTGAGGAAAAATTTCAGTGCTGCGTGGTTAGTAAATACCACAATATAAGAACCAACAAGATAAGAACGAAATTTCTCCAAAGTGAAAACTACAGCTAGCAATTCTTTTTCAGTGGTGGAGTAATTCATTTGAGCTTCATTCAAAGTCTTGCTTGCATAGTAAATCACATATGGTTTCTTATCTTTTTGTTGCGTCAACACAACACCTATAGCATAATCACTGGCATCGTACATTAGTTCAAAGGGTAGGGTCCAGTCAGGGGGTTACATGATTGGGGCAGAAATTAACATGCCTTTAATTTTGTCAAAAGCTTTATGGCATGCTTCACTCCACACAAAATTTATGTCCTAACTCAAGAGATGACACATGGGTTTAGCTATGGTGCTAAAATCTTTTATGAATCTCCTATAAAACCTTATGTGTCCCATAAATGATTAGACATCCTTTACAGTCTTTGGAGCGGGCAGATTTCCAATTAGATCTATTTTTGCCTTGTCAACTTTCATGCCTTCAGACGACACAACATGACCCAAGACAATGCCTTATGTTATCATGAAATGGAAATTCTCCCAATTAAGTACCAGAATGGATTCCTAACATCTTACCAATACATTCTCTATGTTGACCAGACATGAATCAAATGAGTCACCATAGTTAGAGAAGTCATCAATGAACACTTCCAAAAATTTCTTGACTATGTCACTAAACAAGCTTAGCATGCATCTTTGGAATGTTGCAAGAGTGTTACAAAGTCCAAATGGCATCCTTTTGAATGCAAAGGCACAAAAAGGATATGTGAATGTGGTTTTCTCCTGGTCATCTAGTGCAATTTTAATTTGATTGTACCCAAAATACCAATCCAGGAAATAGTAAAATTCATACCCTGCAATTCTTTCTAGAACTTGGTCAAGAAAGGGAAGAGGGAAATGGTCTTTCCTACTTACCAAATTGATCTTTCGATAGTCGATACACATCCGTCATGCTGTGATGACTCGAGTTGGTACTAGTTCATTAGCTTCATTCTTGACCACCGTAACCGCAGACTTTTTGGGCTAAACTTGGGTTAGACTAACCCATTTGCTATCGAAGATGGGAAAGATTATCCCCGTATCTAAGAACTTAAGCACTTCCATTCTCACAACTTCCTTCATGTGAGGATTTAGTCGTTGCTACATTTGATGAGAGGGTTTTGAATCCTCTTTTAGGTATATAGCATGATTGCAGATCAAAGGGCTTATACCTTTCAAGTCAACGATGGTCCAATCAGTGATGCTTTTATAACTTTTAAGAACTTCAATCAGTTTAGACTCTTACAAGTCTATGAGCTTAGATGAAATTACCACTAGGTATGACTCATCCTCTCCTAAGAATGCATATTTGATGTCAAATGGGAGAGGTTTTAATTCAGGCTTTGGTGGCCTGACACTTGATGAGAGTGGCTTTGTGCCACTTGGTGAAAATTCCTCAAATTTGGGGGACCATGTCTCAACAGAATGAGTAGGGCAATTCTTTGAATCATCATCTATTGTCTTAGATGTGATAGATTCCAACAGAGAAGATTCAATGGGGTTTTCATAGAATGTGTTATTCAGATTTTCCTGAACCAATAACTCAATGAAATTTATTTCTCTATCTTCTTTGTCTTCACTTGGGTATTTGGCAACATTGAAAATATTCAGCTCAAGAGTCATATTCCCAAAGGTTAATTTCATGACCCCATTCCTACAAATGATTAGTGCATTTGAAGTTGCTAGGAAGGGTCAACCAAGAATGACGGGAATTGAGTACTCTAAATACTTTACTGGCTGAGTATCTAGAACAATGAAGTCAACAGGGAAGACAAAGTTTTCCACTTGGACAAGTACATCTTCAACAATGCCTCTAGGGACTTTGACAGATCTATTTGCCAATTGGAGTGTAATACTAGTGGGTTTGAGTTCATCCAGACCCAACAGTTGGTAAATAAAGAATGGGAGCAAATTGACACTTGCTCTAAGGTCTAACAATGTTTGTTCAATTTTGAAGTTTCCAATGACACACGACACAGTTTGGCACACAGGGTCTTTGTCTTTTGGAACGGTTTTGTGTTGAAGCAAGACACTGGCTTGTTCTGTCAAGAAAGCTCTTTTTTGGACATTCTATCTTCTCTTGACTGTGCACAAGTCTTTTAGGAACTTGGCATAAGATAGAACCTATTTAATTGCATCCAGAAGTGAAATGTTGATCTTTACTTGCTTGAAGAGCTCATAAATTTTTGGCTGATTATTCAACTTTTGTACAGTTTTGAGTCTATGAGGAAAAGGAGCAGGAATAGGACACGAAGGTCTCTTTCCTTTTGATGGTTCAGGTTCTTCCTCAATCACAAGTCCAGCCTCTACTAGTTCAGGCTCAAATGGTGAGTTGACTGGGATTGACTTAGATTTTGGCTTGGGAATTAGCATGTCTCTAATAGTCTTGTCAATCACCTTGCAACTTCTTAGTGTAGTGACAACTTGGGCTTGGTCTTGTGGAGTTTCCATGATTGTAGGATTTTCTACCTAAAATTGGCCTTGTGGTGGTTTTGGTTGGGCAAGAAACTTGCCCTTCTCATGTGTGGTCATGGATTTGGTCAACCATTGGATGTGACTTTTAAGATCCACGAAAGATTGAGTGGTTTGGGTTTTGAAATCAGTAAAAGCCTGAGTGTAACTATTATTATAGTTCATTTGGCTTTGCATGAACTGATTCAGGGTATACTCAAGACTCCTCTTGTATGGTGGTTGATNGGTTTGGGTTTTGAAATCAGTAAAAGCCTGAGTGTAACTATTATTATAGTTCATTTGGCTTTGCATTAACTAATTCAGGGTATACTCAAGACTCCTCTTTTATGGTGGTTGATATGGTTGATACGTGGGAAGTCCTTAAGGTGGTGGGTGTGAACCTTGTTGTTGGTTCATGAGAGTTAGTTGTGTGTTTCTCCAACTGAAGTTTGTGTGGTTCAGCCACTCTGGATTGTATGTCTCAGAGTATGAGTTGGAGTAAGGCTTGTTGAAGTTAGAAATTGCATTTATTTGCTCCAACATAACCTTTTTGATTGCTGGAATGGTAGGACACTCCCTAGTAGGGTATCCTATCAGTGTACAAATTCCACACACTTGTCCTGTGGAAGGGCCAACATCAACTTGATAAACCTTTTTCATCTCTAAAGCTTCAAGCTTTCGAGATAAGGTGGACATTTTTGCTCTTAGATCATCATCATCTCTCATGTCATACTTACCTCATTGGGAAGTAGATGGTTTGGTTTCAACAATGGTAGGGGAGGCTGAGTCCCATATCTGAAAACTGTCAAATATAGTGTCAAAAAAATTGAATGCCTCCTCTAGACTCTTACCCATAAATTCTCTTCGAGCCATCATTTCGACAAACTAATGTAGTCTAGTGGGCAAGGAGTCATAGAAAAATCCTACCAAAGTCCAATTCTCAAAAGTATGGTGTGAGCATAACTGGAACAGATCCTTGAATCTATCCCAACTTTGGTAAAAGGTTTCTCCTTCTTTGACCAAACAATTCATGATTTTCCTTTTCAGTGCATTAGTGCGGTGTAGAGGGAAAAACTTTATGAGAAATTCATTTTGTATTGCCCACCAGTTAGGTATTGAAAGAGCTTTTAAAGAATTTAGCCATTGTTTAGCTTTATCCTTAGAGAAAATAAAAAAAGTTTCATTTTGGCTAGCTCAGAATTGTCTTGAAATGTTCCATATACTTCCTCAAACTCTTTTATGTGTAGATATGGTTTTTCTATTTCGAGTCCATGGAATTGAGGGAGTAGTTGAACTGTCTCCGACTTTACAGTGAAGAGGGGTGCATCTTCAGGAAAGATAAAACAAGAGGGGACACTATTTCTTGTGGGATTTAAGTAATCCCGCAAGGTTCAAATGTTAAGCACTTCCCCCTATCTCACAGGGACTTCTCCTTGTCTCTCATTATTTGTTATATTATTATCGAGAGGGTCTGTTACTGATCTAGGTGAAAATGGTTCAGACTAATTCACATATCCAATAGATTCTGCTGGCAAATTTTGAAAGTAAGGAATCCTCAGACATAAAAAAAAATAGTTTATACACAATAAAGCAAAGAAAGAATATATAAAAAAGGAAGGTCTGCCTACCCTTTACCTTAAAACACCTTTTATGGTTCCCCGACAACGGCGCCAAAAAATTGACTTGATCCGATATGTGTACACCCAAGTGCAGACAGTCAAGTTGTAGTAAAAATCCGATTAAGTTTGGAGTCGAATCCACAAGGAACTATGATTTGTGTTTTGAAGTAGCAGTGATAGAGACCAAGTAACTGGAAACCTTGAAAGTTTGAAGTTATGGGATTTCCTAAACAGAATATAAGATTCTTTCTAATAGTTTTCTAGACAAAATGTAAGATAAATTCAAATGTAAACAATCACCCTTTAGTTCGAGGATCTGAACATAAAGTTAATCATCCGGTTTATTATACTTGTGCTTGATAACTCAATTAACTCCCTTGTCAATGACAAGTTAATCGAAGGATAAAGGAGGATTGTAAGAATTAAGCACATGATTCCAATACTTTTCTAGAAGTTTACAAGAATTGTCTGTGCCAAGACTCAACTCGTCTACAAACAGGCAAGTGTTTCTACAAGATATCCAACCATGACGTTAATATTCCATCTTTTAAATGAAGTCCAATAATGGTAAAGATTGAAAGTTAGTCATGAGAATCTAGCCGGAGTACTTTCCTTGAACACATGGATGTTTCTATGCTAGAGTCATCCATGTCATAGAAAGAACCCACGGTTATACAAAGTACCTTAGCTTTGCTAGATGCATTCAATCATTCAATAAGCAGGTGTAATATAAAGCATTAAAGGATAAATGAAATGCATAAAATATAACTTTCAGATGATTTATACTTGTTTATCACCTCTTACTAAAGAGTGAATGAGAAACTACTCACTCTTCATGGCTTTGGTAAAGCTAGAAAAGTGAGTGATGCTCATCCCTCCAAGTAGAGGACTTACAAGGTAAAGTACGAGGAGTCAATCTTCCACAAAAAATAAGTGAATCACGTTCCACCCTTCACAACTTTGGAAAAGCTCTAGCAAAGTGCAAGAGTTTCACTCCTCTAAAGGAAGAAGGAGGCTCAAGCAATGGAGTGAAAGACAATAAATGAAAGTAGAAAAAATCTAGTCACTTTTAGAGTGTTTCCACCGCAACCAAAAGATGATCTATCTCCCTTGATACAAGTAAATATAAGACTAAGTCTAATACTAATTATACAACTACAAGTGGGAGTCTAAGCCTCTTGCCTCTTTCAAGTTCTCTACTAGTTCTTGGTGTAGTCTAAGCCTTACAAACCAAGTTCTAGTTTCCTACTAAAAAACTTCCTCTTCAAAGCTCCCACAAGGGGAGTATTTATAAGCAAGGAGGAGGGGCGACAAGAGAGTGTGATGGAATAGTGTATGTCAACCAAGTCCAAGTGAAAGCTAACTACTCTGCAACGAATCTGGGAACAACGTTAGAAGGTTGTCTAGCGTTCAAACGTTGTCTCTGTCTTTGTTTGATGGGCTTTCGAATGTGCTAATGGAGTCTGACCTTCCCACTCAAGTGGCCTGTAGTCTTCTGTTAATTTCATTTCCACACTCAATGCAGCAATATGGTCTTCTCATGATTTATGGTAATGTTGGAACGTTGATTGGCGTTCGAATGCGGTACTCAAGTACCTTAGGATAGCTGCAACACGCCATGTCTCAATAGCTTGGTCTTCAATTAATTCAGGGGAACATTTGAACATTGTTTGGCGTTCAAACATTCTTGCTTTGTTCCAAGCTTTTCTAATTTTGTCCCCCAATGTGCTGGTGCTACATTCAAGTTTGATATATGATGCTTTTTGAGCACTTGTTCACTTTAGGACCTAAAATTTCATCATTTAAACTCTATCAAAGTATAATTAGTCTTAAAAAGGCATAGTAATATGATAATTTTAACTACTAATCACTAGCCCATTTCACCGACGACTATGTGGCCACATACTTGGCCGAAGTGCTCTGAAGTTATCCATCTGAGGAAAAATTATGGGTCACCGCCTACAAGACTTAGACTCAATAGTTGAGACGGCCATGACTATTGAAAGGAAAATGGAGGACACAAAAAGCATTCGGTGGGCTGATGCTAAAGACAAGAAGAAGGAGGGTCAATCCTCTTCTTCTAGTTTGGGAAAGAAGCAAAAAACATCTACCCCACGAGGATATCAATGGAAAAGCTAAGACTATCAAGGCTAAGACCAAGGTCAATCTTTTCAAGGTAGGAGAAATTTCAGAGCCACCTACTAGTTCGGCCAGAGGACTTGTTTCATATGCCACCAACCCAATCATTTGAGCATATGAAGCGGGATTTTCCTTAGAGACAAGGATACTAAAGTTTCAGGACATCTTAGTCCTAGTCATCGGTGGGGCGTCCATAGGCATTTGTCACACCACCCTATCCCACCATGGCTAGGGAAGTTATTTCTAGTTCTAGGATGCTACACAGACCCCTACCACTTCTGAGCGGGGACTTCGCAATCAGTTCAGATGAGCCAGGTTTAGGCAAGGCCAAGGATAGGGTTTATAGACCAGGACTTCAGGGACTCAAGGATGAGTCTACGCCACCACCGTAAAATCCAGGAAAATTTAAATCTTTATGAAAAAGGGTAAAACGGTAATTAGCTATTATGGTACGAGTTAAAAATCTAAATTTTTCTAGAACTCGGATGATGAAATGAACCTTACCGTTGGATTCATCTTGCAAAATCTAGTTATCCAGCTAATTTTCTTTGAATTCTGCGACAGTCAAATTTTTTACATTTTACGAGATGATCGACTGTCGCGTGATCAAAATAAATGCGATTGAAAATTAATTGCAAAATGTGGAAAATAATTTAAATTTAGTTCAAATAAAATACGTTGAACCAAAAATAGGATGAGATTTAATTGATTCAGGATGAAATCGAATTAGTAAAAGGTGTGACTTGTGGCGCGTTGTGAGCCAAGTATTAAGAGATCTAAATCATATTTTCTCCCCATTACCCGACAGATTTTTGGATAGAGAGAGAGAGGGAAGAAGAGAGAGAAAATCAAGGGATTCTTCATCTTCTTCTTGCGATCTAGGGCCAACCTTTGGTCGGATTACTTCAGGCCAAGATCTAAAGTTTATATACTCGATGAGAGCTACATCTATGTACCAAAAATCGCTGATTTTGCTGAAGTTTCTAAGATAGGATTTTTAGAAATCAAGAGTTGAAACTTGATTTGGGTTTCTTGGAGTTCCTACTACGTGTATTACGCTTCAATAGGCAGGGTTCTTCTCTTGGTTAGGTATATTTTTAACCTAGAGTTTCATATGAAATTGGTAGCATGACTTGAGATGAAATCTCTTGTCTAAATTTATTTCTAGTGTAACTAGAGTATGAGAAATGTTACAATAATTTATAAAACCAATTTTTGCATGAATTGGTTTTTGGGTGAAATTGCTTGTTTTGGTAATTTCTTAAGAAATGTGTTGATTAGGCATGCTATGTGTTACATTTATACCTTGAAGGTGTTTGATAAAATGCCTATGTTAATTTAGCACATTGGTTTCATTGAAAATCTTATAACATGCTTGGTGGAAATTTGTGGAATATAATTATATGCTCATGATATAATTGACATTGTGAAAATAGTATATGTCATGCTACACTCATGATATGATGAACATGACATTGGAATTTTTCATATTGTGCTCATAACATGTTGAACACGATGTTGTAATTGCAATTAAAAACTTGGTTACATAATGATATGAAATGCAGTGGTTCATTACATTTGCATATGCATGGGAAGCATCACATTCGTGGGTATTTGACATGAGTGTGGATGTGTGTGCATATTTTTGGATCAAACACCATTCTTGGTGGTTGAGGCATGGACTTGAAAAGGTTGGACCTAGGTCCAACTGATTTGCACGGGATGCAATGAAATCTTTTCTCGGTTATAGCAAGGAGGGCTAGACTCTCCCTTGGGTGCAAGACCCAGTTACTAGTTTATACACTTCTGATGGTGAAAGTGCAAAAAGTGTATTAGTGTACACAAAACCAGAGATGGGATACCCAAAAATCCATGTNCGAATTGCATTTTGTAATAGATTATGTAATTCATTTTGAAATTGTAAATTTGTATAAACTGGACATGTAGTGAACTCTTTTGGACTATGTTTTCATGTAAATTAATGAATGGATGGTTATTGTATGAGTTTGGATGGTTAAGAGTTGAAAATGGAAAGATTTAGGGAAAATCTGGCCTCAAGTACCGATACCTAAGTGATTAAATACCAGGTTTTGGGCTTAAGTACCGATACCTTTGGTTCTGGTAGCTTGATTTATAGGTACCAATATTTGGATTACAGTGGGCTTAGGTACTAGTACCAAAGCTTCAGGTACCGATACACCGATGGACAGTGGGCTCAGGTATCAGTATCAAGCCAGTTAGGTACTGGTACCAAGCAAATGGAAGGTACTTGGTAAACAAAAGGCCTAGGTATCAAAGAGAATGAATCTCACTTTTCAAGTTTGTACTCTTTACATTCACCATTGTAACCATCGGTTGATCCTAATAATATTAAATCTAACCAAATGTTTCTATTTTCACTCTGATATAAATTATAATCCACCAATCCAAAAGTCGAAACTAGCCACAAGGTAAGAATTTCNTCAGTGTGGTGGACCGTTGGTTCAAGTCCAGGAAATCACCTACCCAAAAAAGACACATGATTCAGTTTATAAAATATTCATTGGATGTGCAACATCAATGGTGGGGACTTGGAATACTCGGATTTATACGCATGGCATTGTTTGCATTATGGAAGCCAGTGAAAGCTCTGGTTACATTGCATGTGTGAGTCTCACCTCATAACATGGCATGACATTATGACATTCATTTTTGAAGTTGTATGTTCTTAGATGATTGTTGTTTGATTGTTGAATTGCATGTGAGCATTTCATGTGCATCTAGGTTGAGGACTCTTTAGGAGATACCCTATTGAGCGTGGCTCAACTTTTATGGGGACAACATTTTAGATACGGGACAAGCGCCAGTGAATGGCTCTCACTTGAGCCCTCATTGATGAAGAAAGCTGAGTTGTGGCTTTGAATTACATTTTTGTAAAATAAGTGTGTAATTAATTTTTGGACATGTAACCTTGTGTCAAGGATTGTAAAACGAACTCATATGAGCTATATTTTGTGTAAAAATTGGATGTTATATGAGTTTGGATGGATGTTGTATGAGATTGGATGAGTTGGAATTGAAAACGGATTGAATTGGGAGCAAACTAGGCTTTTCTACTGGTAGAACATTGATTATCTACAGGTAGAAAATTTCCAAAGAGCTCTTCTACCGGTAGAACATTTACTATCTACCAATAGAAAGATTTCAGAGTGCTCTTCTACTGGTAGAG
>CAUOFW020009402.1:180038-201545 GCA_963454935.2 Ilex paraguariensis
AGAACGGGATTTTGGGATCAAGGCTTGGAAGCTAGATTTGGATCTTTTGAAGTTTCTCCTACACAGAAATAGGCTTCAAGAAGTAGGGTTCCTTTCCTAACTAGGTTTATTTCCAACCTAGGGTTAAAATATGAAATGAGTAGGGTGCTAAAGATGAAATCTCATGTATAACACATACCTAGAATTTTCAGAATATGAAATGGGTATATGGAACATGATTTAAAACCATTCTTACTTAATTGGGTTTTGATGAAATTGTTTGGTTGTGAATTTCATGGATAATGTGATGTTTTGGGCATGTTATGTGTTCACATAATCTTTGTGCCTTTTGGGGGTTTGATAAAATGCTTGTAATTGATTAAGTGTGTTGTTTGAGATGAAAATGATATAACATGCTTGGTGGAGATTGTGAAATGTAATTATATGCTTTGTTATATAATTAACATTTGAACGAAATTGAGAATTGTTGTGGAGATGGAATATATTCATAATATGTTCATGATATGATGAACATGATATTGAAATTGCAATTGTACATGACATTTGCATATGCATGGGTAGCGTTGCATTCGTGGGCATTAGACATGAGTGTGGGTGTGTGTACATGTTTTTTATCAAACACCATCATTGGTATGTTGATATGTGGCCTCGGGAAAGTTAGACTTAAATTCAACTAAGTCGTACGGTTTGTATTGAAAATAAGGGTCGATGTTGCTAGATTCTCCCTCGGGTGCATGATTCGGTAATTTTGGATATGCACTCCTGTTGGTATTGAGTCCATAAAGTGTGTTGGCGTACGCAGAATCATTGGTAGAAGTCCATAGAGCCGTGTCAGTTGGGTACCCATTGGTGAAAGTCCATAAATACCCATCTCAAAAAGGACCCAAAGATTTTTATAAAATGGTCATTAGATGTCAGATCCTAACATAGGGTTACTTTTTTTGTTTGTCATATCTACGCTAGGTGTTTATGGAATTATTATAGCAGGTCAGTCTAGTAATTAGGGGACGGCCGTTTGGTCGCCTATGACACTAGGAACAATAGGTCAAAAATGGGTTTGTGCCACAGGTGTTGAACGATCTACTCTACACAGGTGTGGGCTGGTGGAGGGATCGGGTTGCATTACATATGTGAGTTTTACATCATGACATGGCATGACATTGTGGTATTAATTTATGAATTATATATTATTGAATGGATGTTTGATTGACCAATTGCATGTGAATATTTCATATGCATCTGGATTAGGGAGTAGCCTCAATAAGAGATACCTTATTGAGCGTGGCTTACCCTTTATGAGGAATAAATTTTAGGTGCAGGATAAGTGCCAGTTGACAACTCTCACTTGGGTCCTTGTTGATGAAAGAGCCAGATTGTGGCTCTCGAATTGCATTTTGTAATAGATTATGTAATTCATTTTGAAATTGTAAATTTGTATAAACTGGACATGTAGTGAACTCTTTTGGACTATGTTTTCATGTAAATTAATGAATGGATGGTTATGGTATGAGTTTGGATGGTTAAGAGTTGAAAATGGAAAGATTTAGGGAAAATCTGGTCACAAGTACCGATACCTAAGTGATTAAATACCAAGTTTTGGGCTTAAGTACCAATACCTTTGGTTCTGGTAGCTTGATTTATAGGTACCAATATTTGGATTACAGTGGACTTAGGTACTAGTACCAAAGCTTCAGGTACCGGTACCCCGATGGACAGTGGGCTCAGGTATCAGTATCAAGCTAGTTAGGTACTGGTACCAAGCAAATGGAAGGTACTTGGTAAACAAAAGGCCTAGGTATCAAAGAGAATGAATCTCACTTTTCAAGTTTGTACTCTTTACATTCACCATTGTAACCATCGGTTGATCCTAATAATATTAAATCTAACCAAATGTTTCTATTTTCACTCTCATATAAATTATAATCCACCAATCCAAAAGTCGAAACTAGCCACAAGGTAAGAATTTCCAATGATTCAAAGGGTTTGGGAATATATGTCGGACTTCACTGAAACCTAACCATACGCGTCCTCCGATTATTGGTAACTTTTTGTTCAGACTTCCAGCTTGATTTTGACCTAGTTATANGGTTTGGGAATATATGTCGGACTTCACTGAAACCTAACCATACGCGTCCTCCGATTGTTGGTAACTTTTTGTTCAAACTTCCAGCTTGATTTTGACCTAGTTATAAGCCAATGCATGAACATTCCATGAAATAAACTATTGTATGCCTAGAAGTCTAGTTTTTAATGCTGTAAGAATCAGCTTAATCAAACGTTGGGATAAAAATTTATGACTAAAACACTAAGGTAATGTCAAATTTCTTCCTACCTAAATTCTCTCCAAGATGCTTTGTTACCCCGGAATGCCTTCAAACTTCTAATACGCTCCATATCAATTATCCCAAGGTTTTTCAACATNATCAAACGTTGGGATAAAAATTTATGACTAAAACACTAAGGTAATGTCAAATTTCTTCCTACCTAAATTCTCTCCAAGATGCTTTGTGACCCCGGAATGCCTTCAAACTTCTAATACGCTCCATATCAATTATCCCAAGGTTTTTCAACATTTCGGATTCAATGGTAGCATTACTTTAACCTAAAAGTATTTAGAAAATTACCTAGCCAACCTTCTTAATCTTAAACACCTCTGAAACTAAATTTAATCCGAAAGTCACTATGCACAAAACTCAAACTTCATGATTAATATTTCAAAATGATTCAAATTTTCTACCATTATTTTATTTATCTTGTGAGAACTTTTAAAGTNCTAGCCAACCTTCTTAATCTTAAACACCTCTGAAACTAAATTTAATCCGAAAGTCAATATGCACAAAACTCAAACTTCATGATTAATATTTCAAAATGATTCAAATTTTATACCATTATTTTATTTATCTTGTGAGAACTTTTAAAGTGAAATTATCCTTATTTAATTATCGTACGAAGTCTTATAGGAAAACTCCCTCTATTTATAGGATCAGGAGATTTTTAGTCTTGAGGACCAAGTAAACTAAAATTCACAAGTGACCACTTTGAGCAATGAGAGCAATGGCTGTTGGAATGAGATAAGCTTTCAAACCACAACAAAAGAGCAAGGACTGCTCGAGCATCGTAAGAGCGACCCAGAGGATGGTCTCCACTACCCATTCATTTAAACATTTTCAATTTTATCCCTTTGTGTTCAAAGACTACTTTAGTCGAAGACAAGCGAGCAGAGGGTGTTCCTTACTTGTTTTTAAGCTANTACATCAATTTAGATATGAGTGAATATAAAAAGTTCTTCCAATCTTCACTAGTCTCTTCTATTATATTTTTTATGAGTGTTATAGTCCTCTAGATTCTAACATATTTATGTTTCGTGTGACAGGAAGGAAATAAAGTAGGATAAATACACTTTCTATCTTTTAATGAAGGAAAGTAGAAATGATATACTTTCTTTTATTTGTGTTTGGTAGGATGGATTGAAAATGAAAATGATTAAATTTTTTTTTGTGCTTGATAAGATGGAAAAATATATATTTTTTATTACTTATTTTTTTTTAAAAGTTATAAACACATATTTTACCATTTTATTTATATATAAAATTAATGTATACATAATATATGTATATATCAAAAGATATATAGACAAATAAAATACATTTTAACTCAAATAATTTATTTTTCTATCCACTTTCCTTTTAATTTTGGAGAAATTGATTTTGGTGAGTTAGAACTTGTAAGAAAAACTCATTCATCAATTTTTTCATCTTATTTTCCTTTATTTATAAACATAATGTTTTATCTATCATTTTAACTTTCTATCTTTCTAACTTTCCATCCTTTCATTTTTTTATCATACCAAACGGAGCATTAAGTTGCACTCTCTTCAATTGCTTGAACATTTGGAGTAGATGGTTATGTAACATGGTATTAAAATACGATGTCCTTTGTTCAAATTTCATCGTCACCCTAATTATTAAAACTATTTTTACGAATTAGGCTCAAAATCTAGTTTTCATATGTTATCCCCCATGAATTGCTATAGTGGTGTCTTACGCTAAATTCACTCCTTATTATTATCTTTAAAATTTTTATCGAGTATACAAAACTTCCCCTAATAGCGAGAGATAACTAAGGGACAAGTGACCTTATTCCTATTTTTTTTTAGGCATAACTCGTTGTACATTGTGTAGGCAAATAAGTATTTGTCGCCACTTTAGATCCGACCTCTTTAAGTTACATAATAAATCTATCACCACTGACCCACTCTCGGATGGGCTTTTCTCCTTTCATTCCTGTAGTGACCATCTTTGTGTGTGTCAATGTTTTCTCACCTATTTGTCTAATTTGAAGATAGTCATATGAGTGAAGACTCTCAAGGTTACAAGTGAGATAAAAATATATATAAAGAGAAACCATGCTCATCTATTTGGAGACTATATTTATCATTGTGATTACATTAACAGTGAGTTCTAATATTGCTACTATCCTAGTGACAACACACTTTTATCAAATTAGACTCCCATTTGGTCAAATTAGTATTATAGCAGGGTGAATACATTTTTTTATGGTTATGATTAGGATAAATTATATTTTGATCCTCTAAACTACGGGCTTGCTTTTACTTTGTCACTTTAATAATTAAAATTTTCACATTATCGCTTCAACCACCCAAATTATTTCACATTGCCTCAATCACAAAAGTTCACTGCTTTTTTTTGAATGAAAATTGTCAACGTGTCGTAGTTAAATGAAAAATATTATATAGTTTGGGGTACAAAATAAAATAATTTTTTGTTAAATATATAACAAAAGTTAGTAATTGAAATGATGTGAATCAAATCGCATAATTAAAGGTACAATGTAAAAAATATGATAATTCATCGTCAAAGTGTAATTTACCTTAACCTTTATTACACGGATTCCAAATGGTGATACAACGCCTATCAGATGAGATAGATAATTCTTCCAACCACATTTTTTAATGTAAGAGTTTACGGGTTGCCCTTTATTCAATTATCAACTTAATCAACGTGGTAGTTGGGAAAAAATATACATAATTATATAAAACTTGAATAACATGACAAAAGACCATTGTTCGTAATACAAATAATCAACACCATAACACGTCCCGGACAATGACTCCCNTTCAACTTCTACTCCATTTTTTACCAAGAAAATACGAATATGAAATTTCATATTTTAGAAGAAGTTGTAGCCTTTGCATTCTTCTTTACAGCCCTATAAGAATCAATTCAATTGGACATCTGAGTTGAATGTTATACTCATAATACCATGCCCATGTCAAATTGACTAATTTAAGCATTTTTCCTCATTGTCTTGTTTATTCCACTCCTTTGCAATAATCCTTCAAAAATATTTTCTCAGGAAACATAATTATCTTCATATCTTGAACAAGGATCATATAAGTAAGATCATTAACCTCTTCACATTCGTCATTCATAACAATTAAATCGGTGAGGTTGTTGCTTAAGCTTCTATTGTTGATTTCATTCAATTCTTCTCATCTTCCATCAACCAATTTAACAATGGTCATTCTCTTCATTTCATTGCTTATTCAATCATCCAATTTGATCATTTAACTCATGCACATCTTTTCCTTCAACTCTTTGTTGACGTAGCATATTACCCATTCAAGTTTTCTCATCAAACATGTGTACTCTTTTACAGTCAAACTTATTCAAAGATGATTAGTATACAAGAGTGTTTTTATTAGAAAAATCTTGCTTAAATAAGCATAGGGTCAAAATTCTCTCCTTTTTCGTGATGACAAACACACTAAACCAATTATGCATATAATTCATCTTTTTACTTAACATACGCCCCTTTACACTGGAAAATGAATACATATATATCAATGCAATATTTGTCCTCCTTTTGCCATCATCAAGAATGTATCAATCACATTAAATCAATAGAATTAGGTTCCCCTTAAGTATGTGCATATTTTTAATGCTAATTTTTAAAATGTGTCTCACTTCTACCCCTTTGACCTCATCTGTGATGACCTATATATATATATAAATCATGAACACGTTAATTAGGTCATCAATTTTGATTTTTTTTTAATTGAGATTTATTTCAAAAATATACATATACATATATATATATAAATATAAATAAATAATATTTGTTTATGAACAAATGGACCCCAAATATAGACTCTTCGTGTGAAAACGAATCAAATGACTATAACCTAGGTCAAAAATTTTAATAACTATATATATGTGTGTGTGTGTGTATGTGTGTGTGCAGGTAAACTGACAAATGTAAAGGTTATATATATATGTAGGGGACATATCTAGAATGGACAAATGTAAATATTATATATATGTATGTAGGGGACATATCTAAGGGAAATGACAACTGTCACTTTAGATTCACAAAGATTGGAAACGTGCACTTATAAAAAATAAAAAAAAAATTGTAAGGCAATTAACATGGACAACTATCCACAATATGCTTGGGCACCAAGTAACCTTGGCTATAAAACGCCAAGCCATGCCAAGCAATAAGCACGANTGACCAATTGCATGTGAATATTTCATATGCATCTGGATTAGGGAGTAGCCTCAATAGGAGATACCTTATTGAGCGTGGCTTACCCTTTATGAGGAATAAATTTTAGGTGCAGGATAAGTGCCGGTTGACAACTCTCACTTGGGTCCTTGTTGATGAAAGANTAAGCACAACAAAGAGGAAGAAAGGAAGGGGGAGAGAGAGGGGAAGGAAGAGAGAGGAAAGATAGAAAAGGGATCAAAATTTTGTTGACCTAAGAGTTTGCGGTTACGATCAAAATTTTGGATAAGATTTTTTAGTTATTATTTAGTAAATTTTGTATGTTCGAGTCACTTAAAGTTGATCTTCATTAAATATTTTTGAATTAAATTTAAGTATCATTATCTTTCGTTAGTTATTCCAAAAATTATTTTAGGTTAACTAAGCACTTATTACCTATTTTTATTCTAAAATGTTATTTTGGTTATTTTGTCACAGTACACGGTATCGAATAGAAGTCAAGAAGGAGGTAGGGTTTTTTTTATCTTTTACTATCATTGATGCATTTCATGAATATTTGGGGGTTTCATATCAAATTTATTTTAAATTATATAATGTAATATTATATCGCTATGATCATGAGGTCAAACTAGGGTTTTATAAATAAATTGTTATCATGCACATATTGTATTTTTATCGAGACCCTATATCTCATGAAACTATGTTGCATAATAAATGTTTATTTTATTATTAATATTTAATGTTTGATTTGATGTGGGGTCTGACTACGATATGACTTTATTTTGTGATTTTGATGAGATTACTATGAATGCACATAATCGATAGCAAAGGGTTAGTAAATGCGTGATCTTTGCGAGGATTCACAGGATTCCTACTAGTTCTTGGGTTCACCGGTTAGTAATATTGATTGCCATGGTAGCCTATGTGGCACCACATAAATTCTAGTATTGGTGTTTCCAGAAAAGCAAGAAGAGCATTGGGTTCCCTAGGATGCAAGACCCCAAAGTTTTCTCCGAAGGCAGTTCATGCGTGGAACAAAGAATTGATAAATTTATATGATCAATATGTGCTGAAATTTATTTATTTATTTGATTCATTACTTTGCCCTATTCCTGCATTTATTCGCGGTTTAATTATATTATGCATTATTTTAAAACCTTTGTAGTCATTGATAAACGTTATCCTACTGAGCTAGTGAGCTCATCCCTATTTAAAATTTTTCAGATATATGAAATCGAGCTGGAGGATAGGTTGAAATGATGATAAATAAAGTCTGCTATTATTATTTCTCCTTATATTGTATCAAGAATATTTGAAATAATTTTGTCAGGATTATGTACTCGTATGCAAAATAAAATAATATAAGGAAGATTATTGTAAGTTCGGTGTGATTTTATTCTTTAATCATGCCTGAGTAATTTTTTTTANAGTAGACTTAATTGATTTGATAAATAAACATGCTCTCCTTAAGCATAACCATATCCTATTAATGTCAAAGTTTTCAATATCATAATATGTTAAGCCAATAAATTTATAATTTTCTTAATCTTATGCATATCTATGCATAAACTTTTGACTTTTATCAGAGTTTTAGCCTAATCAAGCTTTGTCAAAAACACACCTTTGCCATAAATTAATTTTTCTAGTTTTTCACTTCTTTAAGTAAAATTTGAAACAATCGAATTCAAATCAAAATTTTTCTTATGCAATTCATTGCTTTCACTTTTCAACTTATCAAGTGAGGATGCATCAAAAGACTTGCTTTTCAATAAGATATTTTCCTCAATTTTTTTTCTTTTCTCTTCTCAAGATATCATTCTCATCTGATGGAAAAATTAACATATTTTTGAGATTTTTATATTTCTTGGTGAGAGCTAGTAAATCATTATATAATTCACTCGTAGAATCACACATATCATCATCTGATAGATCTTCATTTTCATTTTTATTTGATGAAAGTTATACAATCAACAAATACCATAAGTCACATGTTGGAAATTTCATTCTTGTCCTCTTCTCTATCCCTTTTCACACCCATCTCATATGTCATGAGAGATCCGAGGAGTTTCTCCAACTGTAGAGCCTTGAGATCCTTGACTTCTTCAATTGCCGTTACTTTAGCATTCCAAGTTTTTGATAGGAACCTAAGGACTTTTCACACAAGATCTTGATTGTCATAAGATTTAACAAGAGATTTCAAGTCATTAACAACATTGGTAAATCTAGTGAACATCTCGACAATAGATTCTAGTGGATTCATTTCAAATAATTCGTAGTCAAGAATAACCATATCCAATTTTGATTCTTTGACTTGATTTATGCTCTCATGTGTGACATCAATTATGTGTCATATTTGTTATGTCATCTCGTAAGTAGAAATCATAGCAAATGCATTTCTATCCAAAAAAAATACAAAATATTCATAGATTTAGCATTCAAAGTGTTCAATTTCTTATTTTCGTCATCCCATTCTTTGTTTTGTCTTGGTTGCTGCTATATAGTTGTCTTCAATTACATCCCATAATTACATTGTTGTTTCCTCATGTTTCCATGATCCTTTAACTCTAATGTTATTACACACTACAGGTGGAGTCCTTGCTCTAATTCCAACTGTTGGCCCAAATGCACGCTAAGAGTGGGGGTGAATTAGGTTGCGCAAGTTAATGACTAATTTTAATGTTTCATGAATTTTTACACTCATACAATGTGTATATGATTTTTCTTCAATATATATATCACACTTTCAATGCCCAGGTAGTTCACAAAAACTCATCAAAAAATCTTACTTTTTCATGCCTCACAATGCTCTCTTATAGTGAAGGCAAATGCACAAGAGGTGGCTAAAAATTAGTCTTTTGAGGCTCCAACGAACACATACATAAGCCCTTCCGAAATTCCAGTTAGGCATTTGGAAGGCTACATGATTTTTCATAAAGTTTTTGAGGTCTTTCAGATTTGCATCCGTAAGTCTAGATTTCTCATCTAGAACTCCGGATCTTCCTTTTGGCTTCCCGATGTTATGTAGTACCCTCAATTTCCAAGCCGATGTTGACCATCAAAATGTTTGAATCTTAAAAAACCTATTTTTGACAAATTTATAGTCCTTGAAGTAGTATTTCTAAATTCATTTGAATCAAGTCAATCAAAAATTGGAGTAAAAATTTACATCCCAATTACAGAGCATATGTTTGATTCTACTTATTGTCAACATCTATGCACAACCTTCAACTTCCATGTCATTGTTCACCTTGACAATAATCAAATCCAAAATTTTATCTTTCAGAAGAAATTGTACCTCTCGAATTCTTATAATAAGCAAGACAATTGCACATTTGAGTTGAATGTTATGCTCATAATGTCGCGCCTATGTCAAATTGACTAATTTAAGCATTATTACTCATTGGTTTGTTTGTTCCACTCTTTTGCCTTAATTCTTCAAATATTTTTGTCAAGCAACAGAACTATTGTAAAACTTGGGTAAATTTAATTTTTTATGAAAAAAATGTAAAACGGTAATTTGTCACTACGGTATAGGTTAAAAACCCAATTTTTTCTAGAAATTGAATGACAAAATGGACCTCATCGTTGGATTCGTCTCACGAAATCTAGTTACCTAGTAAATTTTCATCGAATTTTGAGATAGTCAAATTTTTTGCATTTTACGAAGCGATCGAGTGTCCTGTNAATCTAGTTACCTAGTAAATTTTCATCGAATTTTGAGATAGTCAAATTTTTTGCATTTTACGAAGCGATCAAGTGTCTTATGACCTAAAAATGAGATATGAAATAAAATTTCAAATTTTAGAAAATAATATAAAGAAAGTTCATATAAAAATATTTTGAATTTGAATTAGGATGAAACCGGACCTAGGATTGGAGGATGTGTGGCGCGACAAGGGTCAAGCATTCCAAGGGGTATAATAGGGGAGAAAATAAAATTTTCTCCTCATTCTTTCGGCTGGGTATCGTTGGAGATAGGAAGAGAGGGAAAAGAGAGAGTTCAAGACTTCTCTCTATGATCTACGGAGTTTCGTTGGTCGGAATCCTTTGGGCCAAGTATTAAAGTTGATCTACATGACAAGGGCTACACATACGTACTAAAAAACACACAGATTTCACTAAAGTTTTTGAGATGAGATTTTGGGGAAATCAAAGGGGTTGATCTTGGTTGGTATTCTTGAAGGTTCTATTACTTGTTTTTCGTTTCAAGAGGTAGGATTTTCATCTTAACTAGATTTATTTCCAACTTAGGTTTAAAATATGAAATGGGTAGGGTGTTAGAGATGAAATCTCATGTATAACACTTGTGGTATTTGAAATGTGGAAAATGGATATAGAAATGGGTAAAATCAATTCTAGCTTAAATTGGTTATGTAGAAATTACTTAATGTGATTTCTTGAGTTATGTGATGAATTTGGGCATTTTATGTGATTACATGATTTGGTGCCTTGAAAGTGTTTGATTAAATGCCTATGTGGATTAAGTGTGTTAATTACATTGAATATGTTATAACATTCTTGTAAATTGATGTTGGAGAAATGTTGGTATATGTATGTGATATTTTGACATTGAAGCTATTGATATAATTGACCATGTAGTATGCTGATTGGAGATTGAAATTGTTGTGCTTATGACATATTGAACATGTTGAGAATTGCAATTGTACACATACATTTGCATATGCATGGGAAACATTGTAGTCGTGGGCATTAACATGAGTGTGGGTGTGTGCATGTTGTTAGATCAAACAACATTCTTGGTGGTTGATAAGTGGGCACGATACAGTCGGACCAAGGTTCGACAGAGTCGCATGGTTGCATGAAATACTTGTGTCGGGTATAGCAAGGAGGGCTAGATTGTAACGCCCCAAAATCTACCTTGGAAGACATTACTATTTAAAACCATTCACATCATGAGACCAACTAATAAATTCCATAAATAAGGCAAATTTCATTCATCGCACACAATATCTACAACATTATCCAAAAGAATATATGCCAAATCATGGAATCTACATCCAAAAAGAATATGTCAAACTTTGGCAATTACATTTCAAAATTAAACTTAATCTTGCAGTGGAATAAAAAAAATAACATCTATTCATTGCATCAAAATGCATCTCCTAGTCTAGGACATGGAGAGATCAACACTAGACATCCCCCTTGGAATTCACACTTCCATCCAATTGCACTTCCCAAGCTACCTACTCATCAACTCCGAGCCCTTCATCTAAACCGACATCTAAGAATAAATAGTATTTTTAGGGGGTGAGCACTAAGCTCTGTAGCCACATCCTCCCAAACTTGAACAAGGTTTAGAAACATATAAAATAGTTCGGTCTCACTTTCCAAAATATCATATATAATTCGAAATAAAATAGTGACAATTTATTCGATCTCAAGTTACCGCAATAACAATAAGTTAAATGAAAGGAATAAACATGTTAGAATTGAAGATATCAATTAATCATTCAAAAGCATCATCCCATATTCTCATGTACGTTGGTTGCTTCTCATGAATCTATACTACGAATCTACCTTGTTCACCCATCATATCCACATAAACCACTTTAGGAATGACGTATACCGTCTCCCACGGTATTGATGAATCCTTCCAAGGAAAAGTATACCACCCCTCAGCCTCAAACTTACATGAACAATAGTGGTTGCTCTCACAAACAATAATCTACTACAAGTGTTAGGCAACCATCTCACCTCCACTGGAATAGACTAACCTCTAACACTCTACGGCAGTTTTCGAAGGAAATTCAAGTCCATCACAAAAAACCGTACAAGAGATGCAATACCAACCATTTTCTCAAATCACAAGTAAATTTAAAACCCCCAATTCCATATGTATTTCTCAACTCACAAGTAATTTCAAAAACCCCCAAATTCATAGGTATTTTTCCAATATTACTTCTCAAGAAAATAAGCAAGAGATCATCAAAAAACATACTTTTATTGTTCAAAATAAAGCACTAAAATTTTTGAATCAAGAGCACAAGAATATCCAGAAGAAGATTTTATCTTTCTCAAAAACTAGGTTTTGACATCAAGAACAAGGGTTTTATGGCTATCAATCATAACTTTACTCAAAACATGGTAATAGTTGCAAGAATATCAAGAATCAAGGATTTCAATACATATATATAAGATTAGAGTCAAAACATGTATATATATAAGCCCTAGCATCAATGAACAAGAGTGAAAGAAAACCCCTACCTTCTTCTTCCTTAGTGTTCTTGAAAAACTTGAGATTTTGATCCATTTCAAGGTGTGCAAATCCCTCTTGATCTTGTATTTTCTACCCTTCTTTATTGTTTCTCAAGGCTTTCTAGGGTTGTTAATGGTGTATGGAGACTAAAGGAGGCACCCTTATGTATTTATAGGATGAGAAGTGAATTCATATGTGCGATTCTGAAACCCAGATTTTGTAACTCACATTTGAACGTCACTTGCTCCTAGTACTTTTTCTTTTCCATCAAAGACAAAGTACTGGAATGCACTGTCGTTCAAACGGACTTTCACGTTCGAATGTACTTCCTATTTCTGCTGAAACTTCCAGTGAAGTTTTAGCCTATTTAGAGGTCGATTTGAAATGTTTTTGTGAAATATACTTTTGTAACCCTGGAAGTCTACTATCTACTGTAAATATTTCAACTCAAACAGACATAAGAGTAAAAATTNAACATGTTGAGAATTGCAATTGTACACATACATTTGCATATGCATGGGAAACATTGCAGTCGTGGGCATTAACATGAGTGTGGGTGTGTGCATGTTGTTAGATCAAACAACATTCTTGGTGGTTGATAAGTGGGCTCGATACAGTCGGACCAAGGTTCGACAGAGTCGCATGGTTGCATGAAATATTTGTGTCGGGTATAGCAAGAAGGGCTAGATTNACCCTATTACCTCGCCTAACATTTTTATTTCTAATTTTACAATCCACGTAGTTCATGCATACATTATCACATATATTAGCACTTCAAAAATAATTACATTGCTATATTAAGATAAGCATGTAGGGGTTTACATAGATACTTCCTCGGGTGCAAGACCTGGTTACTAGTTTATTCACTTCCGTCNCGCCCCAAAATCTACCTTGGACGACATTACTATTTAAAACCATTCACATCATGAGACCAACTACTAAATTCCATAAATAGGGCAAATTTCATTCATCGTACACAATATCTACAACATTATCCAAAAGAATATATGCCAAATCATGGAATCTACATCCAAAAAGAATATGTCAAACTATGGAAATTACATTTCAAAATTAAACTTAATCTATCCATTCCATCAAAATGCATCTCCTAGTCTAGGACATGGAGAGATCAACACTAGACATCCCCCTAGGAATTCACACTTCCATCCAATTGCACTTCCCAAGCTACCTACTCATCAACTCCGAGCCCTTCATCTAAACCGACATCTAAGAATAAATAGTATTTTTAGGGGGTGAGCACTAAGCTCTGTAGCCACATCCTCCCAAACTTGAACAAGGTTTAGAAACATATAAAATAGTTCGGTCTCACTTTCCAAAATATCATATATAATTCGAAATAAAATAGTGACAATTTATTCGATCTCAAGTTACCGCAATAACAATAAGTTAAATGAAAGGAATAAACATGTTAGAATTGAAGATATCAATTAATCATTCAAAAGCATCATCCCATATTCTCATGTACGTTGGTTGCTTCTCATGAATCTATACTACGAATCTACCTTGTTCACCCATCATATCCACATAAACCACTTTAGGAATGACGTATACCGTCTCCCACGGTATTGATGAATCCTTCCAAGGAAAAGTATACCACCCCTCAGCCTCAAACTTACATGAACAATAGTGGTTGCTCTCACAAACAATAATCTACTACAAGTGTTAGGCAACCATCTCACCTCCACTGGAATAGACTAACCTCTAACACTCTACGGCAGTTTTCGAAGGAAATTCAAGTCCATCACAAAAAACCGTACAAGAGATGCAATACCAACCATTTTCTCAAATCACAAGTAAATTTAAAACCCCCAATTCCATATGTATTTCTCAACTCACAAGTAATTTCAAAAACCCCCAAATTCATAGGTATTTTTCCAATATTACTTCTCAAGAAAATAAGCAAGAGATCATCAAAAAACATACTTTTATTGTTCAAAATAAAGCACTAAAATTTTTGAATCAAGAGCACAAGAATATCCAGAAGAAGATTTTATCTTTCTCAAAAACTAGGTTTTGACATCAAGAACAAGGGTTTTATGGCTATCAATCATAACTTTACTCAAAACATGGTAATAGTTGCAAGAATATCAAGAATCAAGGATTTCAATACATATATATAAGATTAGAGTCAAAACATGTATATATATAAGCCCTAGCATCAATGAACAAGAGTGAAAGAAAACCCCTACCTTCTTCTTCCTTAGTGTTCTTGAAAAACTTGAGATTTTGATCCATTTCAAGGTGTGCAAATCCCTCTTGATCTTGTATTTTCTACCCTTCTTTATTGTTTCTCAAGGCTTTCTAGGGTTGTTAATGGTGTATGGAGACTAAAGGAGGCACCCTTATGTATTTATAGGATGAGAAGTGAATTCATATGTGCGATTCTGAAACCCAGATTTTGTAACTCACATTTGAACGTCACTTGCTCCTAGTACTTTTTCTTTTCCATCAAAGACAAAGTACTGGAATGCACTGTCGTTCAAACGGACTTTCACGTTCGAATGTACTTCCTATTTCTGCTGAAACTTCCAGTGAAGTTTTAGCCTATTTAGAGGTCGATTTGAAATGTTTTTGTGAAATATACTTTTGTAACCCTGGAAGTCTACTATCTATTGTAAATATTTCAACTCAAACAGACATAAGAGTAAAAATTGATGGTCCAAATACTAAGCGGTGTCTAAAATCCTTTCTACCCAAATTTTATCTAAAATGTGTTTGAACTCCGGACTACTTCCTAACTTTCAATTCATACCCTATTACCTCGCCTAACATTTTTATTTCTAATTTTACAATCCACGTAGTTCATGCATACATTATCACATATATTAGCACTTCAAAAATAATTACATTGCTATATTAAGATAAGCATGTAGGGGTTTACATAGATACTTCCTCGGGTGCAAGACCTGGTTACTAGTTTATTCACTTCCGTCAGTGAAAGTCTAAAAAAGTGTATCGGTGTGCAGAACTGGCGGTGAGACACCAAAATCCCACTACTTTAACAAAGACACATGGTTTACTTTAAAAAAAATGTCGTTGTATGTGCAACATCAATGACAAGGGCTTGGATTGCCCAGTTTTATACTCATGGCATTGCATGGGTAATGGAAGCCGGTAAAGGCTCAAGTTGANTCATCTAAACCGACATCTAAGAATAAATAGTATTTTTAGGGGGTGAGCACTAAGCTCTGTAGCCACATCCTCCCAAACTTGAACAAGGTTTAGAAACATATAAAATAGTTCGGTCTCACTTTCCAAAATATCATATATAATTCAAAATAAAATAGTGACAATTTATTCGATCTCAAGTTACCGCAATAACAATAAGTTAAATGAAAGGAATAAACATGTTAGAATTGAAGAAATCAATTAATCATTCAAAAGCATCATCCCATATTCTCATGTACGTTGGTTGCTTCTCATGAATCTACACGACGAATCTACCTTGTTCACCCATCATATCCACATAAACCACTTTAGGAATGACGTATACCGTCTCCCACGGTATTGACGAATCCTTCCAAGGAAAAGTATACCACCCCTCAGCCTCAAACTTACATGAACAATAGTGGTTGCTCTCACAAACAATAATCTACTACAAGTGTTAGGCAACCATCTCACCTCCACTGGAATAGACTAACCTCTAACACTCTACGGCAGTTTTCGAAGGAAATTCAAGTCCATCACAAAAAACCGTACAAGAGATGCAATACCAACCATTTTCTCAAATCACAAGTAAATTTAAAACCCCCAATTCCATATGTATTTCTCAACTCACAAGTAATTTCAAAAACCCCCAAATTCATAGGTATTTTTCCAATATTACTTCTCAAGAAAATAAGCAAGAGATCATCAAAAAACATACTTTTATTGTTCAAAATAAAGCACTAAAATTTTTGAATCAAGAGCACAAGAATATCCAGAAGAAGATTTTATCTTTCTCAAAAACTAGGTTTTGACATCAAGAACAAGGGTTTTATGGCTATCAATCATAACTTTACTCAAAACATGGTAATAGTTGCAAGAATATCAAGAATCAAGGATTTCAATACATATATATAAGATTAGAGTCAAAACATGTATATATATAAGCCCTAGCATCAATGAACAAGAGTGAAAGAAAACCCCTACCTTCTTCTTCCTTAGTGTTCTTGAAAAACTTGAGATTTTGATCCATTTCAAGGTGTGCAAATCCCTCTTGATCTTGTATTTTCTACCCTTCTTTATTGTTTCTCAAGGCTTTCTAGGGTTGTTAATGGTGTATGGAGACTAAAGGAGGCACCCTTATGTATTTATAGGATGAGAAGTGAATTCATATGTGCGATTCTGAAACCCAGATTTTGTAACTCACATTTGAACGTCACTTGCTCCTAGTACTTTTTCTTTTCCATCAAAGACAAAGTACTGGAATGCACTGTCGTTCAAACGGACTTTCACGTTCGAATGTACTTCCTATTTCTGCTGAAACTTCCAGTGAAGTTTTAGCCTATTTAGAGGTCGATTTGAAATGTTTTTGTGAAATATACTTTTGTAACCCTGGAAGTCTACTATCTACTGTAAATATTTCAACTCAAACAGACATAAGAGTAAAAATTGATGGTCCAAATACTAAGCGGTGTCTAAAATCCTTTCTACCCAAATTTTATCTAAAATGTGTTTGAACTCCGGACTACTTCCTAACTTTCAATTCATACCCTATTACCTCGCCTAACATTTTTATTTCTAATTTTACAATCCACGTAGTTCATGCATACATTATCACATATATTAGCACTTCAAAAATAATTACATTGCTATATTAAGATAAGCATGTAGGGGTTTACATAGATACTTCCTCGGGTGCAAGACCTGGTTACTAGTTTATTCACTTCCGTCAGTGAAAGTCTAAAAAAGTGTATCGGTGTGCAGAACTGGCGGTGAGACACCAAAATCCCACTACTTTAACAAAGACACATGGTTTACTTTAAAAAAAATGTCGTTGTATGTGCAACATCAATGACAAGGGCTTGGATTGCCCAGTTTTATACTCATGGCATTGCATGGGTAATGGAAGCCGGTAAAGGCTCAAGTTGAGTGACATGTGTGAGTCTCATCTCATGACATGGCATGACATAAAAGATCTATCATTGAATTGCATATTCTTGAATGGATAATTGTTGCTTGTTGAATTTGCATGTAAACATTTCATATGCATCTAGATTAGGGAGTAGCCTCTTTAGTAGATACCCTATTGAGCATGGCTCACCTTTTATGGAAAAATATTTTAGGTGCGGGTTATAAACCGGTGGACATCTCACATTTGGGGCCTTAAGGATGAAGAAAAGCTGACCTGTGACTTTTGAATCACATTTTGTAAAACTATTGTAGAATTTTAGTTTTTGGCATGTAATTATATGAAAATGACTGTAATGGAATTATATTAACCATGTTGTATGTAAAACTTCATGCTATGAGAGTTAGAGTAGATGTTTTACATGGTTGGAATGGAATGGAATTCAAAAATGGATGAAACGGGGAAAACTTGGCACACCTACCGGTAGGAAGTTAAACTCTTCTACCGGTAGATGTGGACTAATAGGTAGCTTCTACCGGTAGGTCTTGCAGGTAGAACTTTTCTAGTAGGGTTCTCCTATCGATAGAATGTCACTTTTTCTACTGGTAGAACATGGGTCATTTCTACCGGTAGGTTTTCTTAGATTTTCTAAAAACAGAGGTCCAGTGCACAACTTCTACCGATAGGACTTTGACCACTTCTACTGGTAGGTTTTCTTACAACTTCAAATTTCTTAAAATGTTTTACTAAGCTCTTGGACATTGTTTTCTCTTGCTCAAAAATTTTTTGTGGGATATAAATGATGATAAACTGATGTGTAAAGGACCACAGGTGTATGGGTTATGATCCAAGTTAAGGGGATGCTATTGATGTGAAGTCAGGTGGTGCGATAATCACAAGTACTTCTGCGGGTTGATGGGTGATCAAAGGTTGATAAAGGACCCTCGATTTTAGGGGCGTCACAATTATCTTCATAAATTGAACAAAGATCATATAATTAAGATCATTAACCAATTCACATTCTTCACTTAGAAAGATCAAACTGATGAGGTTATTGCACAAGCTTCTCTTGCTTATTTCAACCAATTCTTCTCATCTTCAATTAATTGATTTAACAATGCTTATTCTCTTAATTTATTTGCATATTTAATTATCCAATTTGATCATTTAACTCATGTACATCTTCTCCTTCAATACATTGTATTTGATGTAGCAAATTATCCGTTCAAGTTTTCTCATCAAACCTGTGTTACTTTACTACCAAAATCGTACAAAGATGATTAGTAATAGAAAGGTGTTTATTATCATCAAAACCTTGTTTAACTAAAAATAGAGTCAACATTCTCCCCTTTTCTGATGATGACAAACACATTAAACTAATGATGCATATAATTCAGCTTCTTACTTAACATATGCATATTGACAATGTCAAATGAATATCTATCAATGCAATATTTCTCTCCTTTTTTTCATTATCAAGAATGTATCAATTACATTAAATCAATAGACTTGGGTTTCCCCTAAGTATCTGCACATTGTTAATGTTAATATTTCAAATGTGTCTCACTTCTCCCCTTTTTACATAATCAAAAACACATCTATTAGCAAAAACTTATATCCATTAGACTTAATTGATTTCATAATATGTTAAGCCAATAAATTTATAATTCTTTCAATCATATGCATATCCATTAGACCTATACCTTTGTTAATGTGGAACCCTTCTTGGGAAAGCTACAGGAAACCTTCTCGATTTACCAAAGCCTAATCCACTAAACTCAAAATCAATCTACAAGTACTTGAATCTTATACCTTAACCAATGCACATGGCTAGATGCTCCTTTCCTTCATAGATTTCTCCGCCAAAGGCCCTCCTTCCACATTATAGCTAGCTTCACTTGAACTCCCCACCGTATGGTTCGTTTAGGCCTTGAGCAATCTTCAAAGCTTCACACCCAAGACCTAGTTATGCACACTCTCCAAGTGGGTTTTGGTTGACACAAAGCAAGATCTTTTTCTTCAATGTGTGATATTGAATGGAAGAATCAAGATGGTTGACCTTTGGTCTTAAGGTTCTAATGTTGTTCTTAAAGAACTCTAGAAGGATTTTTGGTCTATTCTAGCTCATAGAGTCTTACCCTAGGTTTAAGACATAGTCTCATATATATAGGATACAAAATAGGGTTTTTTTTGGAGACCAAGAAAAAACACAGATTCGCATTGACCGCTCGAGCAATGGGAGGGCGATCATAGGGCGGTGGTTGCTGGAGTAAAAGATAAGTCATCCTAAACCTCTAAATGGTATACCAGTCTACGGATGCTCGAGCAACCTCTAGACCTATCGAGTGATGGTAGGGTGGCCATCAATTGGTCTCCACTAGTTTCTCTAGTTTTGTCTCTCTAAGTTGTACTCCCTCTATTCCTAAATATCTATCGTTTAAGGTTTTTGCACAGGGATTAAGGAAGCTATTAAATAGCTGTAATATGAGTGAAAAATAATTATACAAGACTAAAATACCCTTATTCAATACGTATTGGGAAGGAAAGGAATATGAAAAACACTTAGCTTCCACCTAATCTAATGCATTGAAAAGTTAAGGGTAAATTTGGAAGAAAAAATATTAATTATGCTTTGTTTTCATTAAACGACAGATATTATGAAACAAAAAAATTTTTGTAAAACGACAGATATTTAGGAACGGAGAGAGTAACACTTTGAAATCTACCTTAGAAGGCATTACTATCTATTCACCACCCAACCATGAGAGCATATAAATGAATCATTAAAATAATAAAAATCATTTAACATCTAATATCAAACTAGATAAATCCCCAAAATAAAACATAATTAAAAATCCTTCAGATTACATCCAAAAACAAAATACTAATCTCCCAACTAACTAATAAAAGAAATATTTCAAAACGTTGTCAAATAATCAAATTTCTGAATTTAAACTAGAAAAGGAATAGCTCTAAATATCCACTTCATGATCTACCTCAATATCCCAATCAGCTTGCTCATCTATCTCAAGATTCTCCTCACTCACGAAATCTGGGAAAAAAAATATTTCTAGCATAGGATGAGCCAATAAGCCCAGTAAAAAAATCTATTCAAACCCAACAAGGTTTTAAAACAATCAAACAGGTGAGTCTCACTTTGCAAAATAATAAATAAGAAGTTAAATTAAAACTATGACCATTGATCAGATCTCAGGTTTACAATAAACATAGTAAAATTCCTGAGGAAATAAGATCACAGCTCTCAAGTCACATACATCAACATAATCAACATATATTTCATATCCACGGGTAGGTTAGCTAACATGGATCCACTGCTTGACAAAATTCCTTGTTGTTTCCTAATCTCTAAACATCACCTTTTAGAATGTATAGTATATGAATTAAGGGAAGTGTCACTCTCCTAGGGATGATGTCAAAAGAAAGGGCAACAGAATGGTGGATGAATGAGATTTCAAATGTGAGTATGTGTGAACAAAAGTGCTCCCCAAGCGCAAGGAGACTTTCGCGGATCGTGTTTTACTTGGTGGTATTCCAAGGTCATTTTCACGGGGAAGGAAGTAAACCGAGGGGAAGGTGATTTTGGGAGAAAGAAAGTGTAAAATCTTTGATTGTTGGAAGTTGTTTGGTGAAGTTGTTTTGATGCTAGTAAAATGAGAAACAAATGTTG
>CAUOFW020009402.1:260561-302588 GCA_963454935.2 Ilex paraguariensis
TTAATTAGGGTTAATCATCCACACATCAAGAATATCCTAGCCCATACTCAAATACCCAATCAACAATACAATCCTCACAAGAACGAGCCATTTTCAAGAAGCGTGTATATCGACGCATCAACATTGATGTAACATCCTAAGAATAGTATACTAACCCTCCGCCTTGCAAGGCACCAATCCCACTACGTGTGTTAAGAAACCTTCAAACCCCTCAAGGTAAGAAACTCATCTAACCCCGCTACGATATCCGGACGATTACAACTCACATTAATCACACCCACTAATACATGAGATACTTTTCACAATTTTTCAATAAAATCCAAAAACAATCAAGAATCATAGTTCCATAACCTTTCAAAAGGAATAATTTAAAAAAAACATATAAGAGATCTTCAAGAAACATATTTACATTGATCATAACCAAAAATATTTAGAAATCAAGAACATGTGAGTTTTGATATAAACATGGATAAGTTTGGTTATAACTTAAGAACTAGGGTTTTTTTTGATAAAGAATGGATAATCTGGGATATAAATTATTTCTATTCAAAAAGCGATTCACGTAGTTGAAAATAATTCCCAATAATTGTTTATCTAGCATATATATGAGGATTGAAATTATATAAGTAAAAATCCTAGCCTCAATCTTTAATTTGAGAAAGAACCCTACCTTTAATATGATGTTTGGTGAAATCCTAACACTTTGATCCATCTCCTACTAGAAATTACTTCAAATCCTTGTACTTTATCCTCCTTCATCACTCTCTAGGGTTTAATAGGTTGAAAGTTGATGAAATATGGTTTAAGGGACGTCCTTAGGGTATTTATAGGCTCAGCATCTAAATTGTCACCGCAAACCTGATTGCTAAAAAAATTTGCACTTGTGTTCGAACGGAAGATTAGCATTCGAAAGTGCCTCATTCGAACGTAAGTAGCATTTGAGCGTTCCTTCCTCCCAATATCTCCATAAGCCTTGATCGAACATGATTGGCATTCAAATGTGGACCTAGTTTTCATCCTTAACTTGCAGTATAGTTTTTGACCTACTTACAAGTTGATTCACGAAATTCTCATGAAATACGATTTTGTAGCCCTTGAAATATTATTTCCACTATCCAAAAATTAGCTCCATATGATTTCAGTGCAAACATTTATGATTAAAATACTCCAGTNCCTAGCGCAAGGAGACTTTCGCGGATCGTATTTTACTTGGTGGTATTCCAAGGTCGTTTCCACGGGGAAGGAAGTAAACCGAGGGGCAGGTGATTTTGGGAGAAAAAAAGTGAAAAATCTTTGATTGTTGGAAGTTGTTTGGTAAAGTTGTTTTGATGCTAATAAAATGAGAAACAAATGTTGGCAAATCCAAGAGGTCACTCCAATAGGAATACCGTCTCAACTCGAAACCCTCCTCCAATAGAGCATGAATGAACGATTGATTCGTGGGAAGCTAGGGGTAAGATTGGTGAGTATCTAAGCATAAACCGTGACTAGGCCTACGGAATATCAAAGACTCACCAAGTTATCCACCCTCAACCCAGTCAAACCGAACCATTGAACTCTGAAAGAGGGGAGGAGAATGAGTTGAAATGGTATACCCAAGTGGAGGTTCCTCTTGGTTTTGCCAACTAAGAGATTTAGCTATTCATGCTTAAAATAAAGACAACAATATGATGAGAAGACATTATGAAAAAATAAAGACTAAAGCTAAGCATAAACGAATTGCATAAATTTAACTTCCGGATAACCACCTCTTACTAAAGATTGGATGAGAAACTACTCACTCTTCATGGCTTTGTTAAAACTAGAAAAGTGAGTGATGCTCATCCCTCCAAGTAGAGGAGTTACAAGGTAACACATTTTACACAAGGAGCCGATCTTCGACAAAGAATGAGTGAATCACGTTCCACCCTTCACGGCTTTGGTAAAGCTCTAGAAAAGTGGAAGAGTTTCACTCCTCTAAGGGAAGAAGGAAGCTCAAGCAATGGAAGTAAAAGAGCAATAACACAATAAAAGAAAGCAATACTTAAAGTAAAAGAAAGCAATAAATTAAAAGGAAGCAATAATACAATAAAAGAAAGCAATACTTAAAGAAAACAATAAGCAATAAGGAAAGCAATAATACTTTTGGAGGGTTTTCCACTACCAAAAGATGAATGCTTTACAAGTCCTAAGGGGTGGTATTTATAGGCAACAAGGGAGGGTGAAAGTCTTGTTAGGTGGCTTAAAATCTTGTTAGGTGGCCTTGAAAAGTCTTGTTTGGTGGCATGAAAGTCTTGTTAGGTGGCCTTGAATTCTTTGATCCCCCTTTGTTTTGAGCTTTGATAATTAGCACCCCAGTAGTTTGTAGCTTTAATGCAATTGGCTCCCCAGTAGTTTTTAGTTTTGACGTACAAAACCCTGAGAAGAACAACAATTAATGGATTATCCTTTATTCGCACACTAACTCTAATTTGATTTATTTTGACTAGTTTACTTTATTCAACTAACACAAATTACCTATTAAATTATGCTTTAATTAGGGTTAATCATCCACACATCAAGAATATCCTAGCCCATACTCAAATACCCAATCAACAATACAATCCTCACAAGAACGACCCATTTTCAAGAAGCGTGTATATCGACGCATCAACATTGATGTAACATGCTAAGAATAGTATACTAACCCTCCGCCTTGCAAGGCACCAATCCCACTATGCGTGTTAAGAAACCTTCAAACCCCTCAAGGTAAGAAACTCATCTAACCCCGCTACGATATCCGGACGATTACAACTCACATTAATCACACCCACTAATACATGAGATACTTTTCACATTTTTTCAATAAAATCCAAAAACAATCAAGAATCATAGTTCCATAACCTTTCAAAAGGAATAATTTAAAAAAAACATATAAGAGATCTTCAAGAAACATATTTACATTGATCATAACCAAAAGTATTTAGAAATCAAGAACATGTGAGTTTTGATATAAACATGGATAAGTTTGGTTATAACTTAAGAACTAGGGTTTTTTTAATAAAGAATGGATAATCTGGGATATAAATTATTTCTGTTCAAAAAGCGATTCACGTAGTTGAAAATAATTCCCAATAATTGTTTATCTAGCATATATATGAGGATTGAAATTATATAAGTAAAAATCCTAGCCTCAATCTTTGAATTTGAGAAAGAACCCTACCTTTAACATGATGTTTGGTGAAATCCTAACACTTTGATCCATCTCCTACTAGAAATTACTTCAAATCCTTGTACTTTCTCCTCCTTCATCACTCTCTAGGGTTTAATAGGTTGAAAGTTGATGAAATATGGTTTAAGGGACGTCCTTAGGGTATTTATAGGCTCAGCATCTAAATTGTCACCGCAAACCTGATTGCTAAAAAAATTTGCACTTGTGTTCGAACGGAAGATTAGCATTCGAAAGTGCCTCATTCGAACGTAAGTAGCATTTGAGCGTTCCTTCCTCCCAATATCTCCATAAGCCTTGATCGAACATGATTGGCATTCAAATGTGGACCTAGTTTTCATCCTTAACTTGCAGTATAGTTTTTGACCTACTTACAAGTTGATTCACGAAATTCTCATGAAATATGCTTTTGTAGCCCTTGAAATATTATTTCCACTATCCAAAAATTAGCTCCATATGATTTCAGTGTAAACATTTATGATTAAAATACTCCAATAGTATACAATTTCATTCACTCCAAAATCCCCCAGAACATGCAAACAAAATTCAAAACTCAAATTTTCTTCTAATACAACATATATAACCCATAATTTAATCATTAGATATGTACATACACACCACATTATTATAAATATGTAGAGTTTTACATAACTGTCTCAGAAATTACTCTATCAAAGGCTAGCGAACATAAAGCGATTTCTATTAATTTTTAAGCTAGAAGCCAAGAAAAAAATTGACCTATTAAGCATTGAAGGGTGTTGCTCAAATAGGGTCAGATAAATGACTAAAAATATCTTTTCAAAACACATTTAAGGTTTACAAAACATTTTCAACGAAAAACCCTATGAGTCATTTTTTGAATATTCCAAATTCCATTTTGTTCACCTTAATCATCCTAAGTCTAAAATTAAACCAAGAGATCTACGTATCTAAAGTCATTACCTTTGTCCTAAGTTTGAAGGTGGATAGGAGTAGTCTTTGTGGTTCCAGGAGGGGGAACCCGATATGGATCTTCCCTCATGATTATATACATGGAGACCAAGACACTTAACCTAGAGGGAGGGTGAATAGGTTTTGTGATTTTAGCCCAAATCAATTACCAAATTAAAACCTATTTCTACCCAATTACCTTTTCTTAATCAAATGCAGAAATTAATGATGAGAACCTCTTTTCAAATATCACCAACCCTTTGAACCATAACGATTGATTTTAATGAATTTGTAATTAATTCACTCAAGTTAATCTCATGGCGATCCCAAAAAAACCCACAAATCCAATTGAACAACTATGGATGATATGATATTAAACACTAAAATATCAAACACATAGTGTACATGTGTGCAAAAAATGCAAGTGTAAACAATAAGCAATAAGAAACACTAGTAATTTATTGACACAGAAAACACTCCCCGGGAAAATCGTGGGGAACCACTTAGGGTTCACCAAAACCTAATCCACTACACTCAAATCAACATACAATTACTCAAGTCTTATACCTCAACCAATACCCAGGGCTAGATGATCTTTTCCTAGTTATATATCTCTGTTGAAACTCCTTCTTCAATATCTGGTGTAGCTTCAATTACACCTCCCTGCCTCACACTTCATCCAGGCCTCGAGTAATTATGGGTACGCCAATAATCCTCGATATGCACACACCAATGGATTTATTCACCAACAAGCTCTTCTACTCCAAGTTATGAGGATGTAAAGCATCACTAGTGGTAGACTTAGGATCTTATGGATCTAGGTTATGATAGAAGCTCTCAAAATTGAAAGATAAATTTCTCTCTTCAAAATGCACTCTTAAAGCTTTTTCTAGATATGGGAAAGGTTCTCCCTATTTATATGTCTGAAATAAGGGTACTCTTAATAAATAAGAAAACTCAATTAGTGGGAGGGCGGTTGAAATGTCTCAAACTAGTCAAGGATCAAGACCGCTCAAGCGATAATGGAGACTGCTCGAGCGAGTTCATAGAGTCAGCCCTTTGCTGATCCCTCATGTCTTTTTTCTTTTTTATCCAAAGTTATCAAGAGACCACTCTAGCAAAGGCTAGCGAGCATAGGGCATTCCTTGTAAGTTTTTTAAGTCTAAAAACCATGCAAAAACTTGTCCTCTTGAGCACTAAAGGGTGTTGCTAAAAGAGGGGTCCAATTGTGACTCAAACTATGTTTTCAAAACACAAAATTGGTTTGGAAAAATTTTTTTTTGAAAATCACCTAGGAATCATAATCAAAATGCTTCCAATTTCATTTTCATCCTATGTTAAAATTATCAAGGATTCATCTTAGGTGTCTAGGTCATTACCTTTGTTTTAAACATAAAGGTGTATATGGAAGTTGAATAATGTAGCTTTGATGTTTGATCTCTGATGATTAGTTAAAATTAGCATCTTACTATGATTTTACTAGACTAATTATGCTTTGATAAACTTTCAATGATAACATTTCAGGAAAAAGATTGTATAAGGGCCTAAATTCAATAAACATCAAACTTTCATGCAACACCCACATGATCTGGAAGAGAATTGGAGGAAGAGCTACTTGAGTACAACGTTCGAACGTCAATCCATGTTCAAACGCCATCTTGAAATAATTGAGGGCCCCCAGGAGATTGCTAGGGTGATGGCACATGGCGTGTTGAAGTTTTTCCCTGAGAAGAAGAACAAAGAGCTACTTGAGTACTACGTTTGAATGCTATCTTGAATTATTTGAGGGCCCGTGGGACATTTCTAGGGTGATGACATGTGGCGTGTTGCAACTCTTCACTGTGGAGGACAGAAGCCGCTTGAGTATTGCGTTCAAACTCCAGTTAGTGTTTGAACGCCCATCAAAGAAGACAAAAACCCAGGTTTAAACGCTATTCCACATTCAAACGTATTCCCCAGACAGGCTGCAGAATGCTTGGATTTCTAGCCAGATTTTTTAGCATTCAATTGGACTTTAAACACTTGGGTCTGAACTTTTACCTTCTCCTCCTTGCCTATAAATACCTCCTCTTTGGACTTGTAATGGAGAGATCTTTTGGAATAGGAAGAAACCCTTCAAAAGTAACTAACTTTCTTCTACTTTCATTATTAGTTTCATTAGCTTTCATTGTAAAAGCTTATTTCTTCACTTAGAGAAATGAAACTCTTCCACCTTTCTAGCTTTCTTATAGCCTTGAAGGGTGGAAGGTGATTCACTCATTCTTCGTCTAAGATAGGCTCATTGTATAATGTATTTTATCTTGTAAACTCCTCTACTTAGAGGGATGAGAATCACTCACTTTTCTATGTTTCTTAAAGCTATGAAAAGTGAGTAGTTTCTCATTCACTCTTTAGTAAGAGGTAATGGACATGTATAAATTATTCAAAAATTATTTTTATGCATTTCATTTATGCTTAATACTTTATTTTTTGATTGCTTATTGAATAATTGAATACATCTAGTAAAGCTAAGGTACTTTGTACAACTGTGAGTCCTTTCTAAGACAAGATAACTCTTGGCATAGGAGGATTCATTGGTTCTTTGCAAGTACTCCAGTTAGATTTTCATGACTATGCTTCAATCTCCAATATTATTGTACTTCAACTAAGAATGAAATACTAACACAGTAGTTGGATGACTTGTAGAATTACTTGCTTGTTTGTAGATAGGTTGAGTCGTAGCACTGGCAATTCTTGTGAATCTCTACAAAGACATCAGAACCATGCTCTTAATTATCACAGTCCATCTTTATCCTCCAATTAACTTGTTGTTGACATAGGGTTTAATTGAGTTTTTAAGCATAAATATAACAACTGGATGATTGACTACATGTCCAGATCCTCGAACTAAAGGGTGAATTTTTCATTAAGAGAACATTATATTTTGTCTAGAAAATCTCTTTGGAGAGAATCTTATTTTCTGTCCGAGAAATTCCATAAACATCATACCTTCAAATTCCAACATTAATTCCCTATGGATTTGACTCCGGACTTAACCAGATTATAAGTACAACTTGACTTCCTGCACTTGAGTGTACACATTTCAAATCAAGTCAAGTTTTTTGCGCCGTTGTTGGGGAACCAAAAGGTGTTTTAAAGTAAAAGATGGCAAAACATTCATTTGTTGTATATATTTTTGATTTACTATGTATAATTGTCATTTTATGTCTGAGGGCAATCCTTGAATTCAAAATTTGCCAGAAGAATTTGTTGGGTCTATAAATCAATCTGGACCATCTTCACCTCGATCAGTAGTAGACTCTTTTGATAATAGCATGACCAATAATATAAGAGAATGAGAAGTTCCTGAGAGAGAGGAGGAAGTTCCTAACATTCAAACTCTACAGGATTATCTGCATCCCACACGAAATAGTGTCCCCTCTTGTTTTGTATTTCCCACAAATGTGCCCTTCTTTAATGTAAAGGCGGAGACAGTGCAATTACTACCTCAATTTCATGGACTCGAATCAGAAAATCCATATCTACATATTAAAGATTTTGAGAAGGTATGTGGAATATTCCAAGATAATTTTGAACTGGCCAAGTTGAAACTTTTTCCTTTCTCTTTAAAGGACAAAGCTAAACAATAACTAAATTCTTTGAAAGTCTATTCAATACCAAACTGGCAAGCATTATAGAATGAATTTTTCAGAAATTTTTTTCCTCTACACCATACCAATGCACTCAAAAGGCAAATCATGAATTTTTTGGTTAAAGAGAGAGAAAGATTTTACCAATGTTGGGAGAGATTCAAGGATCTTCTCCAATCCTACCAACACCAGACTTTTGAGAATTGGACTTTGGTAGGATTCTTCTATTACTCCTTGTCTACTAGACTACATCAGTTTGTTGAAATAATGGCTCAAGGAAAGTTCAAAGGAAAGAGTCGAGAGGAAGCATTCAATTTTTTTGACACCATATCCGATAGTTCTCAAATGTGGGACTCAACCTCTTCTACCACTATTGAAGCCAAACCATCTACTTCCCAAGGGGGGTAAGTATGTCTTGAAAGAAGATGATGACTTGAGAGCGGAAATGACTACCTTGTCTCAAAAACTTGAAGCTCTAGAGATGAAAAAGGTAAATAAAGTTGATGTTGGCCCTCCCACAAAATAAGTGTGTGGGGAGTGTCCTACCATTCCTACATTTACGGAAGTCTTGTTAGAACAAATAAATGCAATTTCCAATTTCAACAAGCCTTATTCCAACCTATATTCTAAAACATATAATCCAGGGTGGCAAAATCACCCAAAATTCAGTTGGAGGAACACACAACCAACTCCCATGAATCCACAACAAGGTTCACAAACACCACCTCAAGGACCTCCTACATACCAACCACCACACAAGAGAAGTCTTGAGGACACAATGAATCAGTTCGTGCAAAGTCAAAATGAACTACAACTATCATTCCACTCAGGCTTTCAATAACTTCAAAACCCAGAACACTTAGTCCTTCGAGGATCTCAAAAGCCATATCCAAAAGTTGACCCAGTCAATGACCACACATGAGAAGGGAAAATTTCCTGCCCAACCAAAACAACCACAAAGTCAATATCATGTGAAAAATCCTTCAACCATGGAAACCCCACAAGAACAAGCTCAAGTTGTCACTACATTAAGAAGTGACAAGGTAATTGATAAAACCATTAGAGACATGTTAATTCCAAATCCAAAATCTGAGTCAATCCCAATTAATGAACTAGTTGAGCCTGAACCTGTAATTGAAAAGGAACCAGAACGATCATAGGAAAAAGATCATTCATATCCTATTCCTGCACCTTTTCCTCAAAGACTTAAGAAAGCATAGAAATTGAATAACCATACATAAATTTACAAGCTTTTTAAGCAAGTAAAATAAATATTCCACTTCTTGATGCAATCAAATAGGTTTCTTATTATGCCAAGCTTTTAAAAGACTTGTGCACAATCAAAAAAAGCCAAAATGTTCAGAAAAGAGCCTTTTTAACAGAACAAGCCAGTGTCATACTTCAACACAAAATCCCTCCAAAATACAAGGATCTAGGGTGTCCAACTCTGTCATGTGCCATTGAAAATTTCAGGATAGAACAAGCATTACTAGGTCATGGAGCCAGTGTCAATTTGCTCCTTTTCTCTATCTACCAACAATTGGGTCTGGGTGAACTCAAACTCACTTGTATCACACTCCAATTGGTAGATAGGTCTGTCAAAGTTCTGAGGAGCATTGTTGAGGATGTCTTTGTTCAAGTGGATAACTTTATCTTTCCTGTTGACTTCATTGTTTTGGATACTCAACGAGTAATGCATTCAGAGAATCAAATTCCCATCATTCTTGGTCGACCTTTCCTAGCAACTTCAAATGCATTAATCAATTGCAGGAATAGAGTCATGAAATTTGACTTTGGGAATATGACTCTTGAGCTTAACATTTTCAATATTGTCAAGCACCCAAGAGAGGACAAGGAAAATAGAGAAGTAAATTCCATTGAGTCTTTGGTACATGAACATTTGAATGATACATTTTTGTAAAAATTTTTTGAATCTTGTCTGTTGGAGTCTATCACATCTGAGTTAATAGATGATGATCAAAATCCAAAGAGTTGCCCTGCTCATTTTGTTGGGACATAGGCACCCAAATTTGAAGAACCCTCATCAAGTGGTACAAAGCCACTCTCATCAAGTGTCAAGCCACCAAAGCCTAAATAAAAACATTTCCTGTCTGACCTAAAATGTGCATTCATAGGGGAGGACAAGTCATACCCGGTTGTCATTTAATCCAAGCTTGCAGATTTACAAGAGTCTAAGTTGATTGAAGTCCTTAGACGTCATAAGAGCACCATTAGGTGGTCCATTGCTGACTTGAAAGGTATAAGCCCATTAATCTACAATATACGATTGAGGAGGATTCAAAACTCTCTCTTCAAATGCAAATACGATTGAACCCCCACTTAAAGGAGGTTGTAAGGACTGAGGTGCTCAAACTTTTGGATGCATGAATAATATTTCCTATCTTTGATAGTAAATGGGATAGCCTAACCCAAGTTATGCCCTAGAAGTCTGAGGTCACAGTGGTTATAAATGATGTCAATGAACTAGTACCAACTCGAGTTATCACAGGATGGTGAATGTGCATAGACTATCGAAAACTCAATTTTGTAACTAGGAAAGACCATTTTCCTCTTCCCTTTCTTGATTAAGTCTTAGAAAAAAATTACAGGTGATGCATTCTACTATTTCCTAGATGGGTATTCTGAGTATAATCAAATTTAGATAACACTTGATGACCAAGAGAAAATAACATTCACATACCCCTTTGGCACCTTTGCATTCAAAAGGATGTTGTTTGGACTTTGTAATGCTCCTACAATATTTCAAAGGTACATGCTGAGTTTGTTTAGTGACATGGTTGAGAGATTTTTGGAAGTATGCATGGATGATTTTTTTGTATACGGTGGTTCTTTTGAGTTGTGTCTAACAAACCTGGATAAAGTAATGATAAGATGTAAGGAAACTAATTTGGTGCTTAATTGGGAGAAATGTCATTTTATGGTAACACAAGGCATTGTCTTGGGACAAATTGTGTCATCTGAAGGCATAAAAGTTGACAAGATAAAGATAGATCTGATTAAAAATTTGCCTGCTCCCAAGACTATTAAAGATGTCCGATCATTTCTAGGACATGCAAGGTTTTATAGGAGATTCATAAAAGACTTTAGTACCATATTAAAACCCATGTGTCATCTCCTAAGTCAGGATATAACTTTTGTATGGAGTAAAGCATGCTAAGCTTTAGATAAGCTTAAGGGTATGCTAATTTCTGCCCCAATAATGCAACCCCCTTTGAATTTCTATCCTTTGAATTGATGTGTAATGCAAGTGATTATGTTGTGGGAGCTGTGTTGGGACAAAGAAAGGATAAGAAACCCTATGTGATTTACTATGCAAGCAAAACTTTGAATGATGCTCAAATGAATTATTCCACAACTGAAAAAAGAATTGCTTGTTATGGTTTTTGCTTTGGAGAAATTTCACTCTTACCTTGTTGGTTCATCTATTATTGTGTTCACTAACCATGTAGCATTGAAGTTCTTGCTCACAAAGAAAGATGTCAAGCCACAACTCTTGAGGTGGATACTCTTATTGCAAGAATTTGACCTAATTTAAGGACAAAAAAATGGTCAAGAATGTGGTGGCATATCATCTATCCAGGATAACACATGAATTTCATGAGGATGAACTACCAATGAATGAAAATTTCCCTGATGAACAACTGTTCACAATTGTGGAAACACCATGATACGCTAATATTGCTAACTTCCTTCCTACTGGTACGTTTCCTCCTTCATTTAAAATGATGGATAAGAAAAAAAATTTGAGATTTGTAATTTATTTTGGGAGGATCCATACGTGTTTAAGTACTGTAAGGATCAAATCATAAGGCCTTGTATCCCCAATCATGAGAATAGACAGGTAATATCTTTTTGTCATTCTAAAGCATGTGGTGGTCATTTTTGATCTAAAAAAATCGCTACGAAAATCTTGCAATGTGAATTTTATTGACCCACACTTTTTAAAGATGTTCATACCTTCTGTCTAACATGTGATTGATGTCAAAGGTTCGGAAGCATTTCTAAAAGAAACATGATACCCTTGAACCTCATTCTGGTAATTAAAATTTTTGATTATTGGGGCATCAATTTTTTGGGACCATTTCCCCCATCCTTTAGCTATCTATATATTTTATTGGATGTTGATTATGTGTCCAAATAGGTTGAAGCAATTCCATGTTGGAATAATTATCACCAAACAGTGACCAAATTTTTAAAAGAAAATATTTTGTCTAGGTTTGAAATTTCTAAATCTATTATAAGTGATGGGGATACTCATTTTTGTAATCGTCCTTTTTGAAATTTGATGAAAAAGTACTTGATTTCTCATAAAATTGCAACCCCTTATCATCCACAGACTAGTGAACAGGCTAAATTAGCTAATTAAGAAATCAAACTGATTTTAGAAAAAACGGTAAACCTATACCGCAAAGATTGGTCGTTAAGACTAACTGATGCACTCTAGGAATATCATACTGCTTTTAAAACAATTTTGGGCATTTCTCTTTATCGATTTGTCTATGCCAAGCCTTGTCACCTACCTGTGGAATTGGAACATAGAGCATACTGGGCCATTAAAACCATGAACTTTGACCTAGACAAGGTTGGAATCTCCAAAAAATTCAGATCAATGAGTTGGAAGAGTTGAGAAATGATGCATATGAAAATGCTAAAATTGCAAATGAAAGGATGAAAGTTTTTCGTGACAAAAACATAATGAGAAAATCCTTTGCCCCTTCACAAAAAGTCCTTTTATTCAATTCAAGGCTCTGCCTATTTCCTAGCAAGTTGAGGTCAAGGTGGACTGGGTCTTACATTGTTAAACAAGTGTTTGGACATGGAGTAGTGAAAGTGGAGAATTCATCAAATAGTAATATTTTTATTGTCAATGGTCAACGTTTGAAAACATTTTTTGAAGATTTTTTTAAAGATTTGGAAACTATTTTTTTAATGGATCCAGAATATTCAGCAGAGATTCGCTTCTATCGACAATAGAAAAAGGGTCGGGTCAGGAAAAATTCAACCCAACCCGACCTGAACAGATGCTTTTATAATGCCTCCAACCCTTAATCCCTTTTTCCCCATCCGTCATTGTTCTTCTTCTTCCCTTTTCTCTTCAAACGATCCACTCTTTGTAACTCTATGGCCACACATTCCACAAACACAATCCTTTGTTTCATGTTTTGCCTTTTAATTTTGTATTTGCTCATGGATGTGCTTCTTCTGTTTGCACTTATGCACACAGGTTTCCATCCTAACCGAAACCCTGATGTTTTTAAAGATGATTAAATTATGTATTTTGTTTGTAGGTGTCGGCAGATGAACAAATCTCTACTTTCAACCCTAACTACACTTTGTATATACTAGTAAATTCGAAACATATGGGACAATGTTCAGTTTAGGTTGGAGTGAGAACTACAGTTCATATTTTGTGCTTTTAAAAAAAATTTCTTGATCGTATTGCGTATTCTATCTTGTATTTCATATTTATACAGTCTTTATAGTATACAAAAAAATGATGATCATGTCTTTAAGGTAGCTTCATTCGTCTTTGTGGCTGCCAGAAGTTAAAGAACCAAATATGGTGTCTCAAGCTTAGCAAACATGGACAGTAAGATTTTTTGGTTCAATTTAGGCATTTTACGCACATTTTCATCTGATGTGCATTATGTGATAATGAGAAAAGCAAGATCAGTGAGAAAAAATAAAATCCGAGAAGAGCAAGCAAAACCACTGTGTGACAGAAGCAGTTTTGCTAAACATTGTCGTGCCAAAAGACTTCGTGTATGTAAACAATGTGGCAAGATTTTTCACANTAAAGGCCGATAGGTACAAAAATTTCTTTCAAAACCAAGCCATTGTTTGTGAACGTACCGTTAAATTGTTGCATTTTATAGAATTGGGAAATTATGCAAATATGGAGGCAAGAGGTTGGAATATGTATTTGAGAAATGGTGGTGATGTGGTGAAGGAATTGGTGAGGGAGTTTTACTCCAATGCCAANCGATCGATTAGATTGGATAGTGAATGGACAGAGTAAGGATTATCCTGAGACGCCATGCTATTCTAGTCCTATACTTACACGGTTTGTGCNGGGGGCTCACATCAATGTGGACAAGAATTATATTATGGAGATGAGAGTCGTACCACGAGTACCAAGGCCTAGCTATCACTTGAAGAAGAATGTGGAGATGGATGTGGTGGGAGTAGAGTTGATGATAATAGAGCAGTCTATTGATGTATCCTGTCACACCCCATCCCGGTCTCCCAAGGATGAGATGCGACTAGGTTNTTTTTTTTTTTTTGGATGAAGATTAATGGTCGAAAATTTTTTGTAAAAAGTGTAAATATCTTTTTGTTAGAAGTACAAAGTCCTTTTTGTTGAAATAAAGATATGGGCCGAGTAAGGAAGGTCTTAGAATATCACCGAAGTTGTAGCATGGGTAGGGACTTATCCTGAGACGCCATGATTTTCCAAGTTCAACTNAATCAAACATGATATAATCCCACAGGTGCAACAACAACACTCATCACCTTAGTTATTAAGCATGATGGCAAAACCTGTCTAATAACCTGTACTATATATAAACACATATACCAATCATTTATTTTTCAGGTTATAGACATATACAAAATCACACACCCACATAGCATACATCACAAAGTATGCTTGCTGAGTCTATTTATAAATATATATTAATAACCGGCCATAATAATCTCTCACAAAGATAATACACAGCCCAACGGTTAGTCATACCGACACTCAACCTAAGTGGTACCACACTAATGTTGCACAAGACTCAATCAACTGGATAGTGGACCGGTCTGCATTCTCCAATATAGTACCTAAAAGAAGAAACTGTAGGGGTGTGAGCTAAACCACTCGCTCAGTGAGTATACATGCAGTATATGCAATGAAAATGATAGTAATACACTGAAGTAGATAGATACTACATAGATACACATATCAAACAACAACATCAATCCAATTCCAAAGAATTCACAAGCCACATCACATCCACACTACCCCTCATTGGGTAATCGATCCCACATGGATCCGTGTCTCCCGAACCTCTCAAAAACACAACAGTGCTAGCACATCACTGCACGCCCAGTGACCAGGCATCGACTCCCCTGTCTCAAATAGTGCGCCACATTCCACAATACACAATACACAGTCCAAAGCATCATCCAATCACATAAGCACGTAGTACATAATCCTGAAGAATTACTATTAAATTCTATCATTTACTATCATCTGATAATAGCATTTCCAAAACATATAAAGATATACACCTACCTCAGAAGTACAAATCTACGGCGCNTAATAGCATTTTTAAAATATATATAGATATACACCCACCTCAGATATATAAATCTATGACCCTTCGACCCTATAGTGGATCCTTTCGGTGTCACCGTACCTGTTTCAATACCGACTGTCTCACTCATTCCACCTAACATATTTGTAATTACAATATCAATATATTTATCAAATTTAATAATTAATCATGCACTAATGCATGCAAATGATGCACCCCAAAGTGCCCAGGTAACTCTGGTTACCGTCCTATCCACTCACACACTAGCACTTTTGTTCTAGGGATCACATTTCCTCCTTAAATTCCCAAATTCAATCACATTAATCACAATTAGGATTAAGCAGGTCAAACACATTGACGGGGGGGGCTCATTTTCACACATTTCGACCCCAAATCCTAAAAACTGCACTTCCGGTGTTTCATACATTTCGCACCGGATATTATACTCATGTGCATTCAAAAGTCACATTATCACATCAAGCATTATTTAAAACTGCTACATGCAAAATTTCAGGTCATTTGGATTAAAGTTCACACATGTGATAATAACATTTAGAAATCAAGATTTCGGCGCTACCGGCACCCCTTTCCAATTTTTATCGTACTTTTTATTTAAAACCGTCATACTTAATCTTACACACACATTTAATCATGCAAATTTTAGCCCCTAATTGAACCTTTAAATTACCCATTTCACTCTCATAATTTCGGTTCCAACCTAGCCCTCAAAAACATACCGAACATTTCAAATAACCATTTTTTTATATTTTTCCCATCTTTATTTTAATACCCATTTTAACAGCCCCTTAAGTGGACTCAATTCACTTAATTAAACTCTAAAAAAATCTGTTTTGATCATAAAGTAAAACAGCCCATCATTTGTACACAAGATAGCCCACTATTAACTAATTATGTGTAATACATTTAATTAAACTCAAATTTAAATTAAAATAGCCTACTTATTAAAACATGCTAAAATAGCCTATACATGTATATCAACATAGATATTAAAATTAATCACAACATACGATTAAATTGAGTCACACATACCTTCCGTGCTCACGGTTCAAATAGACCCACGCACGTATATTTTTGTTTTCTTTCTTTCTCTCTTTTTTTTTTCTCCTGTCTTGCTCTCCTCACTCTCGACCTTAGATCTCTATCAGACGCACACACACACTTTTTACTATGTTAAACACACACACACACACCTTTATAATTGATGTAACACACACATACTCAACACCTTTAAACACACACACACATACACACAGCAAGCATACACACCCACACAGCACACTTTTATTTTTATTTTAAAAACATGTGTAAAGTTAAGTGAATAATTATACTTGCTCCCCCCAAATTTTTAAATAATTTCAAAATTGACCCACTAATATTTTTACATATGAAATTCCTATAAATGGGTCTCACTAATACATCACTAACAGGGTCTACTTACCCAATGTATGCTCACATACATCATGGCTATGAAGGATTTACTTTAATTAACCCGTTAGTAATTTTGCATAATTACACTTCAGCCCACAAAATTATATTAATATGCATGCAATGCGTAATTGGGTCTCACATATCCCACAAAGAATCTGTTCTTACGACACATACATGTGCACATGCTTGAGAAAGGGTTTTAGGTCATCTGTTAAATTTTTGAGCTTTATCTATTTATTTGGATACTTAATCCCTTGTCATCCATGATTGAGCCTCAAAATGATAATTCTTTTTGGTACAACCATGACTTTAACCAAGCCAAAAGAATTTTAAATCCCTACTTGGGTTATCTAATTTTAGTGCATAGTTTATAAAAAGCGGGCTTCCTGGATATGAAAAAAGAGAAGAAAAGGTCAACCAAAAGGGCATAATGAAATGAGCAAAGAAAGAGAATACAAAAGAATTCAATCTAGTCAAAGAATTGTGATTTGAAAGAAAAAGGGAATGAAATGAAAAGAGAACAAAGAGAGGAGCACGAGTGATTTTTCCAAAGACAAGATGAAGACAAGAATGAAGGAATGTGTAGAACTATAACCAAATTGGATAACCCATTTTGAACTCTTCTTATTCTTCATTTCATTAAACCACTTACTCCTGGCCACATTACAACTTGAAAAAAGACCTCATTGATCTCAAGTCTAATGCATGTGTAGGTCGTCAACCAAAAGTTTGGGGTATGTTAATAGTTTTACTTTATTTGTATCAATATTCTTGCATGAGATTATGCCAAATATTATTAGTCTATTTCTTTGGATTTCACTCCCAGAATTGTTGTGCATGTGAATTTATAATTAAACTTCTTCTAATCACATGTCTCTTGAGAGAAAAGTCACTATAATCGGAGAGAATTTTTGCTAAGAGCATTCTAAGATAGGTTTGTGGAATAAAAGCTATCCATGGAAGTTATAAAGAAGAATTTTTATTATATAATAATTCTTGTCGCTAGAATGATTATTTTTACCACATGGGGAATTTCAAATACCAATGTAACAAATGTTTATTTTTCCATAGAGTACGTACCTATGAAAGAGAAATGTTTGGGAGACAAGTCGAAATTGAGGGTTGGGTATCTCAACAACCATGGTGTTAACTCATTCTGACAAGAGATCTCACATACACACATCTGTTAGGTTGAAGTTTGTGGGTAGTTTCACTGGAAAACCTCACAATACAACACTCGTATACTAGGGAAACCGAGGGGTTTAATGGCTTGTTGCATATGCTAAATGCAACCGGATGACCTACAAAAATGGCATTGTAAATAATTTTTCATTCAATTGTTGTTGTATTACTAGGGACTAGCAATATTTAGGTTGGGGGTGTGATGAATAGTTAAAATTAGCAATCTCTTCCCTTTAATGTCGCTTTCGGATCTTAAACTTGATAGCATCATGACCATGAAAATAGTTGAGATTTTACACTGGTCTCCATGAAATTACCCAATTACAATACATGATCGAACAGTCTTAATGTAGCATTGTAGCTTAATCTTCTTCATTTCTCTTGCATTTACGGATCTTGATCTTTGAAGCTTGATGACCATGGAATTTAATTGAGATTTATATGGACTTCATGAAATTAGCCAATAACAAATAGATTATCTAACAAAAATATCCTACTTAGTTTAGAGGAGACTAACCCACTAGTACATTCAATGTCTAATATCAAGATACTTGATATCCTACCAAAGTGTTTGTCCAAGTGTCCTCCTTAAGTTTCAAATTCAACTATGCGGTTGCTTATTACAGAAAGACCTCACTATTGTGCTGAAACTATCTAGCATCATAAAAATACCATGGGGTATGTGACCTATGTAGTCAAGAATACACTACTAACTTCACAAAAGTGTATGCCATATGATTAAGAATATTAATTCAATTCGTGATTAAATATTTTTGAATTCTAGACATAAATGTCAATCCTATTAATTTCCAAGATGGTCTAAGCTTGATTGATAAGAGAAAGAATCAAGGCCTTTGAGTAGTCGTGTACCCAATGTAACACTTGTTAACTTTCTTCTTCATGATGCACTTTACTTCTAGGTGGTCATGTTTGCCATCCAAAATATCATCTTTAAGCTAAGAAGTGCATTGTCTAGATGATGTGCTTTTTAGGATCATTCCTCTAATTTCATTTCTAGCACACTTAAATTCATGGTCTCAATCCCATAATATTAACTTTGTCCTTCTATTCTTTTAAGTGCATAATCTCTCTCTTAGTCATCTCTCAACAAATGTATTCATTTTAAGTTCAAGGTGTGACTCTTAATCTGTAAGACCCTGTACTACAATTAAATAAGAATAATATTATATTAATATTTATCCTAGGATGAATAAAAGGATTGTAGAGACCTCGAATCATTGTTAAAAGATTGATAATGAATTTTGAGTTTCGGACAAATTGACTTTCAGATCAAACTTATTTTTGAAGGTGTTTAAGCTTGAAAATGGTGATTAGGTAAGTTTCTAAATGTTTTTAGGTCAAATTAAGGTTTCCATTGAATCTAGAAGGTTGAGAAACTTTGAGAGAGATAATATGAGGTGTATTAGAAGTTAGGAAGTATTTCAAAATTAAAGCGCATTTCATAAAGAACGAGTAGGAAGAAATTTGATATTACCTTAGTATTTTAGCCATCACTTTTTACCCCAAACTCCGATTAAGATGATTTTTGGACAATAGAAACTAGACTTCATGCGCTACGAACTTGTATTTTATGAAAAAATTTTGAATCTACTTATAAATAGGTGAAAACCACTCCTGAAGTTGGGATAGAAAGTTGGCACTATTCGAATGCCCCAAGCACCATATGAACGGTACTCCCTACCATGAAACCTTGTTTTTCATCCAAAACAATGATTTTTCACCGTCCAGACGCCCAAGCACCATCTAGACGCTACTCTAAAAATGGTCCCGATCAATTTTAGGGTTTTTCTCTATTTTTCACTCTATAAATACCATAAGGACATCCCTTTAGCCATGTTTCACCAGTTTTCAATCCTAGGCAACCCTAGAGAATAAGAGAGAAGGAGAAAACATGAGGTTTGAAGGGATTCTAGTGTTGGAACTGATTCAAACACACTAGGGCTATCTTCAAACATCGGATTGAGGTAGGGGATTCTTCTCAAGTTCTTTCATTGAGACTTAGGGTATAATTATGTGTGTTTTAAATCTTCTAGATTATTATATGTTAAATAATATTTCATTCTTGGTTTCTTTTGAATAACATATTGTTTGTTCTTGATTCTTTTTTGAGTAACATATGGTTTTCAACGAGAAACATGTCTTGTATCCAAGAAACTTTGTTCTTGAATTTTCAAAACCCTAGTTCTTCCAAAGTACATGTTCTATTTTGAAATTCATATTGGTTCTTGAGTTCTAAATTTTTATTATTGATTAAATTTGGTTTTCAATTAACTACTTGTTTTGGTTCCAAGAAATTATGATTTTTGGCAAAACCCTAAAATTTTGAATATCAAAATTGTGAAGTTTTTCTTAATATGATCTCTTGGATATTTTAATTCCTTATTACTGTAGTATATTGAGAATTGTGAAATTATGACACTTAAATTGTTAATGAAAATTATGATTAGTTAAGATTATAGTTGTTGAGAATATTGTGGTTTCATCTCTTGTATGGTTTAGGTGTAATGGACTTGAATTGCCTTCGAGAGCTATTGTAGAGTGTTAGAGGTTAGTCTATCCCAGTAGAGGTGAGATGATTGACTAACACTTGTAGTGGATTTTTGTTTATGAGAGCAACCACTATTGTTCACGTAGGTTTGAGGCTGAGGGATGGTATACCGTTCCTAAGAAGGATCCGTCAATGCCTTTGGATATGGTATATGTCCTTCCTAATGTGGTTTGTGATTTGCCCCTACAAGGAATGATTGAGATTGTGTGGTTGTGATGTGTGAACAAAGTAGAATCATTGTGTAGATTCCTGAGAAACAACCAACATACATGATAATTGGGATTAACCAACATACATAAGAATATGGGATGATGCTACTGAGTTAATTATTGATTTCTTTAATAATAGCATGTTTACTCCTTTCATTGATTTATTGTATTTTCATACACTTGAGATCATTATAACTGTCATTGTTTTACTTTCAAAATGGTATATTTGTTATTTTCCAAACGACACTTACCTTATTTTTATTGTTTTAAACCTTGTTGAGATTTGAGAAGGATTTCCTACGGGCTTTTGCTCAGCCCTACACCACATTACAGATTTTGGCATTGAAGAGGATGTTGAGTTAAATAAGCAGGTTGATCTCGACGCTATAGAGGATCAGTATGAGGATCTTGAAGTGGAGGGTTAGAGATACTTTGTTTTAGTTTTGATTATTGTATTTGGCGAGATTTTTGTGAAACAATGTTTCAGTTAGTTTTATTATTCCGCTGCTATATATTCGTTGGTATTGAATTGTAAGTCGGAGAAGTTTCAATATTTTGTTGGTTTTAGTATTTATTCTTTGTCAGATAGATGAGTGGTTTATTATCTAATGGTTATTTTTAGTTGCTCTCATGGTTGGATGGTTGGTAGATAGTAATGCTTTTTAGGGTGGATTTTGGGGCATTACATAATATTTTCATAATGATAGCTTCCTACAACATAAATGTAGATTATACTCTTTGCTATTATTCTTATGAAAACGTATTTAAAATCTACCAAATCATCCCTAATGGCCATGGAGGATTTCTAGTCATCGTTCTTGTATAAGTAAGATTCAATTTGTTGGAAGTTTGTAGATTGCTAACTTTTCAAATTCTTTCAAGAATTGTTAATCCTATAGCCTCTTTCTTCAATCATATTTTTACTGACCTTCTTGAAGTATTGTCACTTGAGTTTCCAAAATTTATCGTCTTTGAGTTTCTTGTCTCAAGTGTTCTAAGAATGTTTAGATTATAACATTGTTCAACTATTTCTTCCTTAGAAAAGAATCCCCTTATTCATTAAGCCTAATGACTATTTAAGCTTATGCTTTCTAGGCAAGACTGCTTAAAGCACAAAGAGAATGTTTACACTATTCATAGCGTGCCTAAATCTTATAAGTTTATTGGTTATTTTAAACTCAAATTTTCATATATTTCCAAATGAAACCTAGGCAAAGATGGATCTTACACTTAATTTGAAGATTTAGAACTAAGGTGTCCCAAGATGCCCCAAATGTAGTAAAGTGTTTTAATAATATTATTCAATGTTACACCAATGTACACCTACCATAATTTTTATCCACTTAGAAAAAAACATGAAGGATAAGTATCCAAATATGACATGATCATTGTGGTTTAATGTAGACAATAATTCATAGTATCACTTTTTCATTTGATTTCAAAAGATTTGCACGGGAATACTAAGCAAAATAGTTGTCAATTGAATGATTATCTAACAGGTAAAATACCCAAGAATATGTCACATACCCCCAAGAATATGTCACTTATCCCAATTAAGAGTATTAGGTGGAGTTTCTGGAGTAAATGATTTTCTATTGCATTATGAGTTCCTCTTGTTTTATAGTCTTAGATATAGATTTTTCATATAACGTTTTCTAAGTCCTTCTTCAACCATCATTAATATTTCACTTAACTCGTGTGGCATGAGTCATAATATGCATGTGATCTAGCAAATAATTCAAACGTACATGTGTCACATGGCACAAAATTTTACTTTTCAAAATTCCAATTATGCAAGCCAATAAAAGTAAATCAAAGATTATTTCTCTTGCAAGATTAATTTTTAATTATAGATAGGCATTTTATCAAGCAAGACATTCAAATCAAAAAAATATATACTTTTTCAAAACTTTTAGGCACAAATAGACTGCACATCATATTACATCCTTTTGAATTCCTATTGTACCATGAATTTTCATGTGATCTTCTAATTAAGCAGTTGTAAGCATACTATCCTACTTTGTGGCAACAATAACAAGTGTTTGAAACACTAGACTTAGATTCTCTCACAAAGACCTTACAATTTTTCTTTCGCAACTTATTGCTTTGACTTTTCAACTTATCAAGTGAGGATGCATCAAGAGACTTGCTTCTCAATATTTTCCTCCTTAAGTTCCTTTTTTTTTCTCCTCCCAATATATCATTCTCATTTGATAGAAAAATCAATTTATTTTTGAGATCTTTGTATTTTTTGATGAGATCTAGTAAATCATCATTCACTCATAGCATCACACATATCATCATATGATTGATTTTCATTTTAATTTTCATTTAATGAAAGGTATACCTCATTGTTTTCATCCAAGACCATGAGATACATGTTGGAAATTTCATTCTTGTACTCCTCTTCTCCGTCCCTTTTCACACCCATCTCATATGTTATGAGAGATCGAAGAAGTTCCTCCAACGGTAGAGCCTTGAGATCCTTGACTTCTTTAATTGCCATTATTGTAGCATTCTATGTTATTGTTAGGCACCTGAATTTCCTCACAAGATCCTCATTAGAATAAGATTTACCAAGAGATTTCAAGGCATTAACAAAAATGGTAAATCTAGTGAACATCTTGGCAATAGATTCTTGTGGATTCATTTCAAATAATTCATAGTCATTAATAAGTATATCTAGTTTTGATTCTTTGACTTGATTTGTGCTCTCATGTTTGACTTCAAGTATGTGTCATATATGTTGTGTTGTTTCACAAGTATAAATCATATCAAATACATTTCTATTTGAAGCAAACCCAAAATATTCATAGATTTAGCATTCAAAGTGTACTATTTATTATTTTCTTTATTTCATTCTTTTTTTGTCTTGGTTGATGCTATATAGTCATCTTCAATTATATTCCATTATGCATCATCTAAACTACAAAAAATATGATCTTTTGTGTTGGCTAAATGCCGTCACAAAAGTATATTTGTCATCTCAAATAGTATTTGCAGCCACATTCCTTTGGCCGTAATAGGGTGCCACAAAAAGTATTTGTGGTGGTATTTTGTTGTCGAAAATAATCAATATGAAATTTGTGACAGCACAATTTCTGCCACAAATAATATATTTTTTTTTTCAAAAAAATAGTAGTAGCAACAACACTATTGCTATCGCAATAGATCATGAATTTGCAAAAAAAAAAATGTTTGGAAAATACTTCCTCATAATGCAATATTAACCTCAAACATCGCAAAAATAACAATAATAATGCACCGTCCACCTAAGGGAACCATCCCTAAACCTGCAGATTTCAACAATTCGATATAATCTATATTGCAATAAAATGTCAATAATAATATATTTTGCTGGGTGATTATATCCATCACTAAACACACAAAAAACATCCGTAATAAATGATAAACACTTGCAAGGACTACCATTTTTTAAAGTACATCAACAATAATCAAGAAAAAACATCAACTTTTCCATGAATCATCCAATTTCTACAAACCTACAAATTTTAAAGAAGTTGGTTAAAAAAATATTAAACAACAATGAACTCAAGTATAAAATGTCTCTCTCGCATTGCACACATGCATTCCTCTATATTATAAGCAAATTTTCACCCAAAAAAAAATACAAGGTTTTACCAATCAACTATAAGAATATGACCTAAAAAACAAAAATATTGTTATGCTATAACTTTTTAACTTGCATCTATGCTATAAAACCCGGTTATGCATTTAATTTTGAATAATGGTGAAAGTAAACAATTTTAAAAATTTTGAGGCAGTAATTGTGATTATCTGAAACTTTGGGCATGTTAAGTATGAGATATGTCGGAATTAAGACAAGTTAAAAACTATACATGATGTTATATTTAAGCTACAAGAGTATAATTGAATTGAAGTTAAGAAGGTTGGAGTTAAATTACACTTATTGAAATTGTGACACCCCAAAATCTCTCTTGGATGACATTACTATCTAAAACCATTCACATTATGAGAGCAACTAATAAAGTTCATAATTGAAGAAAATTATATTTCATCATTTATAATATTTACAATTTCATCCAAAAGAATATGTCAAATCTCGCAGTGGAATAAGAAAAATATTAATATGAACATTATCGTAAAATGAATCTCCTAGTCTAGAATATAAAAAGAACAATTCTAGACATCCCCCTCCGGGTCCACATGCCCATCAAGTTCAGCTTCCCAAGCTACCTGCTCGTCAACTCTGAGCTTCTCCTCTAAACCAAAATTGTGAAACCCGGGAAAAATTTTAACTTTTTCTGAAAAAAAATGGCAAAATGGTAATTTGCCATTATAGTGTGGGTTAAAAAAAATTAGTATTTTTATAGACCTCGGATGATGAAATGGACCTCACCGTTGGAATCGTCTCACGAAATCTAGTTACCCAGACAAATTTCGTCGAATTCTGAGATAGTCAGATTTTTCACGTTTTTCGAGGTGACGGGTGTTCGATGACCCCTAAAAACGAAATTTTTATAAAAATTTGAAAATTTAAAAAATATTTTAAATAAATTTTATATAAAATATTTTGAGTTTAAATCGGTACGAAATTTAATCGTTTCGGGATGAAAACGGACCCGGACAAAGGATGACACTTGGCGCGACGAGGGCCAAGTGTTTAGAAGGTATAAAAGTGAGCAAATCAGATATTTGCTCTTCATTTTCTTCATTTGCTGCCGGCTGGATCAAACCAAAGAGCTAAGGAGAAAAAATAAAATTCTTCAAGCTTTCTTTCGCCGATTCTCGGAGTTCCGTCGGTCGGAATTCGTCGGGCCAAGAATTAAAGTCGATCTACGCGACGAGAGCTACGCGTGGGTACCAAAAACAAAGATTTTCACCGAAGATTCAAAGGGAGGATTTTGGAGAAATCTAAGCTTTGGACTTCAATCTTGTTCTTGAGGCTTCCTACAAATTCTTTACGCTTCAAGAGGTAGGGTTCCTCCTACTCGGACCTATTTCTAACCTAAGGTGTCCATAGGGTTCATGTGGGCTGTTTTGGGTATTTCTAAGATTTTTCCATTATGATTGGTGCTATGGAAATGGGTAGGATCAATTTTAGTGTGAATTGGTAGTTAGAAAGTGCTAGTTTGTGATTTCTTGAATGTTTAGATAATTGATTATATAAAAATCATATATTCTGATTTTTATTTTGTTGAATGATCCATATAAAATCTTGGCTTGATTTTGGTATATGGAAGTATTTATGTAATCCCTTGAAAATTGGGATCATGTGGGCATGCTTTGTGTTTTATATTATGCCTTGTGAATTAAATGTAATATTAGCATGTATTATGTGTTATCATGTTGATGGAGTGTTGATATATGCTCTTGGATATATTGAACTTGAAATGGTTATGTGATTATATGCAAATGATATTAATTGTCATGGTATACAATGATATTTAAAAATTGTCATTTGGCATGCATTGCAATATGAACATGGAATTAACATCACATTCATGGACTACATGCATGAGTGTGGGTGTAGGGTTGCATGGGGTGATCAACACCAACATTGGTACTTGATGGTAGGCTCGGGAAAGTGGGATGGAACGTCCTACGGAGTCGCACGGTGACATGCATAAGAAAACTTGTGTCGGGTATAGCAAGTAGGGCTAGACACTCCCTCGGGTGAAAAACCCAACCACTTGGTTCATACACTTACCGGCGATGAAATTTCAGAAAAGTGTAACGGCGTACGGAGCCAGAGGTGCGATTCCTGTATCCGATACCCCATAAAGGCACATGATTTTGAAATATAAATTATTCATTTGATGGGAAACATCCAAGAATGAATTAGTTTTATGACATATGGTTGATTTCAAAATGATCTTTGGATGTGTTTCATCAAAGACGTTTGTTTTACACGTAAGTGTCGCATTGTGTTGTGGGAGTCGGTGTGGGCTCGGGATAGCATGCATGGGTGAGTTTCATCTCATTACTTGGCATGGCATCATGATTTTCCAACATTGTATTATATGTTATTGTTGGAGGGAATACTTGTTGTGAAATGTTGCATTTATACATTGCATATGCATTTTAGGTGATGAGTAGCCTCTGTAGGGATTATTCTACTGGGCATTGGCTCACCTTATACGGGAAACATTTCAGGTGTGGGTCATGCACCAATGGACGGCTCACAATCAGGGTCACATGGTTGAAGAAAAGCCGACTTGTGGCTTCCATTCCATTTTTTTTTGTAAAAGTAGATTTGTAATTAAATTTTAGCATGTAATGTGTAAAGGAATTGTAATAGAGTATATATGGACTGTTTTAATATAACCTTGCATATTTTGATATAAATATGATGATTGGACCCGGTGTGGTCAAGTTTTATGAATAAAATAGACCCTATGTGGTTATGGTATTATATTGGACCTCGGATGGGTCATTTGATTGCACAGATTGTGTTTTGGGGTAGAGCTTCCTGTACAAAGGAGACTCTGCCCTGATTTCGTTAAATTATGGATCCCGGTAAATGGGACACAATGGTACGATATCGAGTTATAAGGTATCCACGGACATTCTGTGGGTTGATGGGAAATTAACGGACCCCATGAATTTGGGGTGTCACAAAAATCTGAAAAGAATGTTGTTTGAAGGGGGCGAGCACTAAGCTCTGTAAGAAACTCCTCCCAAACTTGAACAAGGTTTCAAAAGCATATAAAACGATCGGTCTCATTTTACAAATGTCACGTATAGCTTTTGATAGAAAACAGGGACATTTCAATGGATCTCAAGTTTACACAATAGCAATAATTAAATGAAAAAGTAAAATCAATTCCCAAAAATAACAATTCCAACAAGTTACCATTTCTACAATAACCAATTTCACAATAAACCAATTCCACCATAAACTCTTTTCCACAATAAACCATAACCAACCATTTGCACACTAAACAATAACCCACAATGTATCTCAAGCCACGACTTGTATTTGTATCTCAGGTATGATGTATGACATCGCATTAATAAACACATCGAGAATATCCTGGCCCACACACACACACCCAATCCTCACAAGGATATCCAACTTTAGGAAGGGCGTATATCAATGCATTGGCAGTGACGAATCTAACTCATAAATAGTATACTAAACCTCAGCCTCGGTACCACGTGAGTAAATAGTAGTTTGGTCCTCGCAAGACACCAACCCCACTACGAGTGGTAGGAAAAATTCAAACCTACACGGAGTAAGAAACACATCTACCCACTCTACAATATTCGGTCAATAGTCACCCATGTTCATCCAAACAACCACATAAGAGATACAATACCCAACCAATTTCTCCAATCCCAAGTAAAATTCAAAATCCCCAAATTTCACATGTATTATTCCAATAGAACAATTTAAGAAAATATTCAAGAGATCATCAAAAATATCATTTTATTGTTCAATACAAAGCACTATAGTTTTGAAATCAAGAACAAATGAATATTGAGAGAAAAAAACTCATTTTTCTTAAAAACTAGGGTTTTCAAGACAAGGAGAAAGGATTTCATGTCTATCCAACCATAGCTTCCTTCAAAACATGGTAATATTTGCAAGAGCATCAAAAAATAATGATTTCATACCATATATATAGGATTGAGAGTCAAAATATACATATATATATGCCCTAGCCTTAATGGACAAGAGTGGAAGAAAACCCCTACATTTCTTCTTCCTTGGTGTTCTTGAAAAACTAGAAGTTTTGATCCTCTTCAATGTGCAAATCCCTCTTGATCTTGTGTTTTCCCCTTATTTCTTCGTCTATAAGCCTCTCTAGGGTTATAAATGTTGAAATGAGGCTAAAAAAGGTGTCCTTAAGAATTTATAGGAGGTGAAATGGTCCCTTGTACGCGAATTTGAAACTCAGAATTCATAACTCACGTTTAAACGTCATTTTGGCGTTTGAACGTCAGTAGTGTAGTTTCCTACTTTACGTTCGAACATCACTTTGGTGTTCGAACATTGGTTGCTTCTAGTACTTTTGCATTTTCATCAGAGCTCTATACACACCAAAGTACTGGGACTCATTGTCGATCGAACGTCCATTCACGTTCAAACGTCCTCCCACTTTTTGCTGAAACTTCCAGTTAAGTTTTGGCTTATTTAGAGCTCGATTTAGAAAATGTTTTTGAAATACTCTTTTGTATCCCCAGAAGTCTAATATCTACTGTAAAAATTTCAGACCAAATGGAAATCAGAGTAAAAATTTATGATCCAACACTAGGGATGTATCAAAACTCCTTCCTACTCAATTTCTTTCTAAAGTGTGCTTTCACTCCGAAATACTTCCAAACTTCTGCAACATACCCTATTACCTCAATTAACATTTTCGTTTCTACTCTTTCAGTCCACATAATTCATGCATACATCATCACATATATTAGCATTTCAAGAATAATTACGTTGCTATATAAAGATAAGAATGTGGGGGTTTACAATCCATACTCCTTAAAGAAAGTTTCGTCCTCGAAACTTACCTTAAGTAGAGAACTAATGAGGGTACTTCTTTCGCATCTCCAGCTCTAGTTCCCAAGTAGCTTCCTCCACCCCATGATGTTGCCACGAGACTTTCACCAATTGGATGACTTTATTGCAAAACACCTTCTCCTTGGTATCGAGAATCTCCACTGGTTGTTCTTCATATGTTGCTCCATCTTGAATTTCTATATCCTCCAAATCCGTTACATGTGTTGTATCTGATTAACACTTTCTTAACATTGACACATGGAACACGTCATGCACCCTTGACAACTGGGCTGGTAACCGAAGTTGATACACCACTTTGCCCATAGCTTTGATCTCTTCAAATGGTTCGGTATATCTTAGGGCTAACTTCCCCTTCTAGCCAAATCTAAATACTCCCTTTTTGGGTGACACCTTGAGGAACACATAGTCCCCCTCTTGGAATTCCAATGGTCTTTGTCTTCTATTCGCATAGCTTTTCTGTCTACTTTGAGCCGTGCGTAGTCTTTCCCGAATTAGTTGAATTTTCTCCATAGTCTCCCGAACAATTTCTGACTCAAACAAGTTATTCTCTCCAGCTTCCAACGAACAAGTCGGGGACCTACATGGTTTTCCATACAATGTCTCATAAGGTTCCATGCCAATGCTAGATTGAAAACTGTTGTTATATGCAAATTTCACCAACGGCTAATGATCACTCCAACTTTCCTTGAAGTCCAACACACAAGCACGTAACATATCTCCAAAATCTTTATCACTCTCTCAGATTGGCCATCCGTTTGAGGATGAAAGGCGGTGCTAAAGTGTAACTCTGTCCCCATAGCTCGTTGTAGACTTTGCCAAAATTGCGCCACAAACAAAGAATCACGATCCGACACAATAGAGAGTGGAACTCTATGTAATCTAACAATCTCACGGATATAAAGCTTGCTTAAGGTCTCTAGGGAGTCAGTGGTCTTCATACTCAAGAAATGACCGGACTTGGTGAGTTTATCAACAATGACCCATATGGCATTATGCTCTCGTGAAGTCCGGGAAAAACTGGACACGAAATCCATGGTGATGTGATCCCACTTCCACTCTGAGATAGGCAAGGACTGTAGTAATCCTCAGGGCTTTTGATGCTCTACCTTCACCTACTGACACACCACACACTTTGCCACGTACTTATCCACATCTTGTTTCATCCCTTTCCACCAATATTGAAGCTTCATATCTCTATACATCTTGGTATTACCCGGATGTAAGAAAAATTGTGAACGATGGCACTCACCCAACACTTCTTCCCTTACTTGGTCATTGTTTGGTACACATAGTCTCCCATGAAACTGTAACTCATCATTATGTATTGACCAGTTCTCAGTCATCTCATTCCTCTCCAATCTACCCCCAGATAGCTCCCAACTCGGTATCTAATCGTTACAACTCCACAACCCCACGCTGGAGGGTAAATTGAGCCACAAGGTTAAACAAGCATGGTCGGGATCCATCTCCTCTAACCCATAGATCATAGTCTCCAAGGGCATCCATCATCTTCCATTTACTTGTAAGAACATTGAGTTCACCCCGAGACTTTCTGCTAAGTGCATCTGCGACTACATTAGCTTTTTTCGGATGTTAGTTGAGTGTAAAATCGTAATCTTCTAGGCACTTAATCCACCTTCTTTGCTGAAGATTCAAGTCGTTCTGTGTGAATATATACTTGAGGCTCTTATGATCTAAAAACACTTGAAATTTTTCTCCATACAAGTAACACCTCCACAACTTAAGAGCAAAAATCACAGTAGCAAGCTCCAAGTTGTGAGTGGGATAATTCTGCTCATGAATCTATAGTTGTCACAAGCTATAAGCAACTACCTTACCTCCCTGCATGAGCACACATCCCAAGCCTTATAACGAATAATATGTGTAAACATCATATCCTTCCTTCCACAAGAATTTTTCCCCCTTCTTCGTAAGGTGAGTCATCGGCATTGCAAGCTTTGAGAACCCTTCCACAAACTTCTGGTACTAACCTGCTAATCCCAGGAAACTACGTAGTTCGGTCACATTCCTCGGTGGTTCCCATTTCATCATGGCTTCGATCTTTGTGGGGTCAACGGCTACACCCTGTTCTGACACAACATGGCCAAGGAATTTCACTTCCTTCATCTAGAACTCGCATTTACTCATCTTAGCATATAACTTATTCTCTCTCAAGATCTGAAGCACTACCGAAAAATGGTGTTCATGTTCCCCTTGTGTCCGTGAGTAGATTAATACGTCATCAATTAACACAATGACAAACTGATCTAGATACGGCCGGAATACCCTGTGCATCAAATTCATGAAGGCTACAGTAGCATTAGTCAATCCAAATGGCATTATCGTATATTCGAAATGACCATGCCGAGTACGAAAAGTTGTCTTAGGAATATCCTCCTCCTTGATCCGGAGTTGATGGTATGCTGTGCGAAGATCAATCTTGGAGTAATACTTAGAACCCTTAAGCTGATTGAATATATTATCAATTCATGGCAATGGGTATTTATTCTTCACTGTCACCCGATTCAACCTTCGGTAGTCCATACATAACCAAAGTGTTTCATCATGCTTCTTCACAAAGAGGACTGGGGCTCCCCAAGGTGAAGTGTTTAAACGAATAAACTCAATAGTCAAGAGATGGTCCAACTACTTTCTTAGCTCCTTTAACTCCAAAGGTGACATCCAATAGGAAGCAATGGATATGGGTTCGATTCCCGGGTAGAGATCAATCTTAAACTCAATCTCTCTCTGTGGAGGTAACCCGGGTAGTTCATCTAGGAAAACATCAGGAAAATCCGAACTATCAACACCACGTCCGCATGGAATTTATCCCGATCATCTCATATTATGCTGACCAAGAAACTCAAATTGCTCCCCGCATTAGCTTTCAAGAATCTATTTCCCGTAGTAGGAAATAGATGGAAAGAATTTCGATCATTAATGAAATTGAAAACTACCTCACCTGGTAATCAAAATAAAATCCACTTACGAAAATAATCCATTACCGCATGGAAAGTGGACAACAAATTCATTCCAAATATTATGGCATAACCTTTCATGTCGAAGGCAACCAAGTCTACAATTAATTCTTGGTCCCCAATATGAAGCACACGACCTCTACACACCCTTCTAGTATCCAACTGTTCTCCTATATGCATGTCAATACTCAAAGCATGTTCTAGATCCTCAAATTCTAATCCCAATTTAAGAGCATATGTAATGCATATGAATGAATGAGTCACACTGGGGTCAAATAAAATTCGGGCCCAAGAATTATAAAGAAGAATGATACCTTCCACAAGTGCATTGGAAACGTCTTCCTCCGGTTGGGTCAAAGCAAACACTCTTCCCTGATTGGCACTACCTGGGGCCAGAACTCCTAACGGTCTCTGTTGTAGTGGCTTCTGTAGTGGTGGCTTGTTTGCATTTATTTTTCCTACTACTTGATTGGTCTTTGCTAAAAATGATGGGTAATTATTTTTGAAGTGCCCGAACCTCCACATGCGAGGCATTGACTCGGGTCAATGCTTACTCTATTCAGATCTCTGTCCAACCACCTGGTCTGGGCGACTATATGGTACCACCCTCTGCAGCCACTACTGCTAGCACCCGTCTGGATCGGACCTCCGCTCACAAAGGTCTGTCGCAGTTGGGTGTCATCAGTGTCTCTTTCCACCAGTGCAGCTCTGTCAATAAGATCCCCATAGTCCTGGATCTTGTGAGCCACAAGATTCTCCTTGATGGTAGGCCTTAAACCCTGCTCAAAACGTTTGGCCCTCCTGCCCTTGGTAGATATGAACTTCATGGCATAGCGGGATAGCTTATCAAACTTCCTATCATAATCTGCCACCGTCATGCTACCCTATCGTAGAGCGAGAAAATCTGCACTCATCTTATCCTTGACCGATTCAGGCAAATACTTCTCTTGGAAGATCTGATCAAACTCCTCCCACGTAAGAGCATCTGTGTTCCTCCTTCTCTTCCCCGAGTCCCACCAATGATCTGTCTCCCCCTCTAGCAGATATGTAGCTAGGCCGACCCATAAATCTCCGGCTACTCCCATGTCATCACACATTTTCTTCACCCAGCGATTCCATTTATCTGCCTCCAAGGGGTGAGAGCTTCCTTCGAAAGTAGGTGAGCATTGCCGCAAAAATTATCGAAGAACTACCATCCTTCGATTTTCGTCCCTGTTGCCCGGTATATGAGCTAATGGATAAACCCCCCATTGTGGTTGTTGTTTCCATTCTAGTGTTGCACCAGAGTGGTTAGCTTCCTTACGCATTGGTATATATCATTCATGGCATCTAGAGGTTGTGGTGATGGTGGGTTTGTTGGGCCACCACGTCCCCATCCACGTCCACGTCCCCGTCCACGTCCATGTCTACCGTCCATCCTGCACATCAATTCACAATTTAGTTTCTTTGATGTACAAGACATCCTAACTATCATTCTAATATAAAGCATAAGGCTTGTATAAAATAAAATCAACAATTTCCTTCAACCTAATCCTACCTCCCTAGTGGTAATTCAGAACCTACAACTCCCATGTAAGACCTAATTCCTAGGCTATGATATCAAACCTTGTGATGCCCCTAAATCCCCCTTTGACGACATTACTATCTAAAACCATTCACATCATGAGAGAAACTAATAAAGTTTATAATTAAAAAAATTTTCATTTCATCATCCATAATATTTATAACTTCATCCAAAAGAATATGTCAAACTATGGCAATTACACCCAAAAGAATATGCCAAACTATTATCTCGCAGCGGAGTAAGGAAAATATTAACATGAACATTATCGCAAAATGAATCTCTTAGTCTAGAATATAAAAAGAACAATTCTAAACATCCCCCTCCAGGTCCACATGCCCATCAAGTTGAGCTTCCCAAGCTACCTGCTCATCAACTCTAAGCTCCTCTTCTAAACCAAAATCTGAAAAGAATGTTGTTTGTACGGGGTGAGCACTAAGCTTTGTAGGAAACTCCTCTTAAACTAGAATAAGGTTTCAAAAGCATATAAAACGGTCGGTCTCATTTTACAAATATCATGTATAGCTTTTGAAAGAAAACAGGGACATTTTAATGGATCTCAAGTTTACACAATAGTAATAATTAAATGAAAAAGTTAAACCAATTTCCAAAAATAACAATTTCAACAAGTTACCATTTTCACAATAACCAATTTCACAATAAACCAATTCCACCTTAAACTCCTTTCCACAATAAACCATAACCAACCAATTGCACACTAAACAATAGCCCACAATGTATCTCAAGCCACGACTTGTATTTGTATCTCAAGTATGATGTATGACATCGCATGAATAAACACATTGAGAATATCCTGACCCACACACACACTCATCTTCGCAAAAATATCCAACTTTAGGAAGGGCGTATACTAACGCATTGGTAATGACAAATCCAACCTAGGAATAGTATACTAACCCTTAGCCTCGGTACCACATGAGCAAATAGTAATTTGGTCCTCGCAAGGCACCAACTCCACTACGAGTGGTAGAAAAAATTCAAACCCGCACGGAGTAAGAAACACATCTACCCACTCTACGATATTCGGTCAATAGTCACCCATGTTCATCCAAAAACAACACAAGAGATACAATACCCAACCAATTTCTCCAATCCCAAGTAAAATCCAAAATCCCAAAATTTCACATGTATTATTCCAATAGAACAATTTAAGAAAGTATTCAAGAGATCATAAAAAATACCATTTTATTGTTCAATACAAAGCACTAGAGTTTTGAAATCAAGAACAAAGGAATATTGAGAGAAAAATCTATTTTTCTTAAAAACTATGGTTTACATAAGTTTTGATCCCCTACCTTTCTTCTTCTTTGGTGTTCTTGAAAAACTAGAAGTTTTGATCCTCTTCAATGTGCAAATCCCTCTTGATCTTGTGTTTTTCCCTTTATTTCTTCCTCTCTAAGCCTCTCTAGGGTTATAAATGTTGAAATAGGACTAATGAAGGTGTCCTTAAGTATTTATAGGGGTGAAATGATCCCTGTACTCGAATCTGAAACTCAGAATTCGTAACTCACGTTGGAACGTCATTTTGGCGTTCGAAAGTCAGTAGTGCAATTTTCTACTTTACGTTCGAACGTCACATTGGCATTCGAACGTTGGTTGCTCCCAGTACTTTTACATTTTCATCAGAGCTCTGTAGACACCAAAGTACTGGGACTCACTGTCTTTACTTCGAACGTCCATTCACGTTTGAACGTCCTCCCAATTTTTGCTAAAACTTTCAGTTAAGTTTTGGCCTATTTAGAGGTCGATTTGGAAAATATTTGTAAAATACTCTTTTGTAGCCCCATAAATCCACTATCTACTGTCAAAATTTCAGACCAAATAGACATCAGAGTAAGAAGTTATGATCCAACACTAGGGATGTATCAAAACTCTTTCCTACTCAAATTCTTTCTAAAGTGTGCTTTCCTTTCGGAATACTTCCAAACTTCTACAACATACCCTATTACCTCAACTAAAATTTTTATTTCTCCTCTTTCAATCCAAATAGTTCATGCATACATCATCACATATATTAGCATCTCAAAAATAATTATGTTGCTATATAAAGATAAGAATGTGGGGGTTTATAGAAACTTTTGGGAAAAAATTATTATAAGAGTAAATTATGAAAGTTAAATTTTTTATAGTGTTGTAGGAAAAAATATGGATTAAAATACATATGCTTGAAAATGGGAAGGCAAGTGCAATTAGGTGTAAACTTATCAAATAATGTTGGATTGCTAACCAGCTTACTCATTTAAAAGAGAAAAACTTTAGGCTTTTCTCACTCTCTCACGGTTAGGGCTCCTTGGACAAAACTTCGTCTTTCCTTCTTCACCAAACTCTTCATATTTTATTTCAAACTCAGATCTTCTTACACTTTTGGATGTGTTGTCTTGTTTGTGATTGATGAAGATAATTTCTCTTTAAGATCTCATCTTAATGGCTAAATTTAGTTTGAGTGTAAACATGTCTATGGTTGCTATATCTTGTGGGTAACTACTAGAATTTGATATATAAAATACAAAGATGATATAGCATATATGAAAACATGAACTAAGTGTTGAAAATTGAAGTTTTTGGTACCACACTTGTTATGTTGCTCGAGAATTAATTTGGAAAGCTTAATTAAATTGATGTTCAAAACTTGTTTTGCAAGATAATGGAAGATTGTTGGGAGGGGTTTGATTTCTTTTGGAGTAGATTTGAGTGGGTTTTGGTTCATGGGTAGAAGAATGGAGATGGTGGTTGTACACCCCTAAAATTGGGGATCCTTTGTCAATTCATTGACCACCCATCAATCGCGAAAATACTCGTAAATGCCGCATAACCCTACACCACAATACAACATCCCTTTTACCGGTATCACAGACAACACAGAATTTAGACAAAGTCTCCCTTGTATCGGGAACCCCTAAATGCATACTTGTGTACAATTCAATCACATGATTCATCCAAGGTCCAATATACAACGATTTATACTCAATTATTGTCCATTTATATCATTTGAACAAAGGAACGCAATACCCAAAGGCTGAGCAAAAACATGTTGAATTTATGAAAATTAAAGAAAACATACCAGTAGAAGATGCCCATGACCTATTGGTAGAAAAACCTTCCGAATTTCTTCTACTGATAGGTTTAACAGAGTTTTACCTGCTCTACCGGTAGGAAAACTCACTGGAAATATTCTACTGGCAAAACATAACGTTATACCAGTAGAAGAAGCCTACTAGAAATGCTCTATTGGTAGAAGAGCTCATCGTTCTACCGGTAGGTCTTCCCAGTTTTCCCCCGATTCCATCCTTTTTTTATTTCAATTCATTCCAACCTCATACATCATCAACCCAAACTTATATAACATACATTTTTAAACAAAACACAGTTCATATGAGTTCTTTTATAATTATTTACATATGATTACATGTCCAAAACTAAAATACATATTAGTTTTACAAAAAAAAAACATAGTTTAAAAGTCACTTTTCGGCTTTTCTTCAACAATGAGGGCCCGTGTGAGAGTCATCCACCAGCATATGTCCCCCACCTGAAATATTTGATTAACCTTAATTAATATATAAATTAGAATAGTTAATAAAGTTGAATTAGTGTGATAAAATAAAAACTATTAATTAGAGTCAATTAGGCATAATTAGTGTATGTGTATTATGTTTAAAATTAGGGTTAAATGCTGAATTACCGGAGAATACAAGGAGCAATGCATAAAAAATTGAAACTACAAAGGCCAAACTGTAATTACCACACATGAAGAGTCAGCAAAATACAAGTGGGAAAATCCAACAAGGCTCCACCGTCAGGACGGTGGAGGGGCGTCCGGACGGTCCCCTTTGGCGGCTCATCAGCATCCTCCTCCATTCTCCTCTATAAATAGCCATGCAGCTTCAATTCAAAGGGAGGCCGGACACAAGAGCTTCAGAGAGAAATCCAAGAGAGAAAAAAAAGGAAGAGAAAAGAGAAAAGAAAAAGAGAAAGAAAAACTTGCAACTCGATCCGGTCCGTCATACACTTCAGTCCAAACTCTGTACTTTTACATTTCTGTTGTATCTTTCTATTCGGATAGTTGAACTGCCGTCACCTTTTCGTCATAACTGATAATAAAGGTGATTGCGTGTCAGTTGTTCCTTGTGAAAGACGTTTTAGAGTATGTCTTTTAATTTTAGTTGTAATGAAAACTGCCCACACTCCTTGCTTGTCTGTAGCAATGGGGCGTGAGTAGTTACTTATATCCTCTAGTGAGAGGTAAACATATGTATAATACTGGTTAAATTCTGGAGATGCTGAGGTTTTATATATTTATATATCTATATATTATATGTCTCATGCATGATACAATGATGTACATAATTTCGGTGTTATACCTGAAATTATGTCATCAGTGCATCATCAACCTGCCGATTAAACAGTCATGGCATTCCTATCGGTATGGTTTATCCTCCATCGGAACTCTAAGGATGTTAACTGATGCATGGTACAAAACCTAAATGATCCTCATGAATGGCTTGTCCTTCTGGATTATTAGGGTTATTTAATTACTATATATATAACTATCAGACTAATGACTTTAGTGATCCTCATGAATGGCTTGTCCTTCTGGATTACTCAGATCGTTTAACTGGTATAAATGATAATATTATGAGTCTAACAACCACGACATTCCTATCAGTATGGTTTATCCTCCACCGGAACGCTGAAGATGTTTAAGTGGTATATGTATCACAGATAGAGTCAATGGAATAATTCAAGTATTCCTCATGAATGGCTTGACCTTCTGGTTTGCTTAGATTAGTCAATTGATATATCTATAACCAGCTAACCTAAGAAGTTGCTATGTTATGACTAATACCACCGGTTGACCTAAGAAGTGGTTGTGTTATGGTTTATTATGTATGAATCTACTATTATGAAGACAAATGAATAATTCAAGTATTCCTCATGAATGGCTTGTCCTTCTGGTTTGCTTGGATTAATCAATTGTCATGGATACTACCAGCTAAGCTAAGAAGTTGTTGTGTGATGGTTTATGTACATCAGACCTACCAATTGACTTGTCAATAACATGGAAGTTGATTGTTGTAAGGTAGCATTTCTAGTATTTAACCAATATAACGCATATGAGATCCTTGAACTAAAGGATACTTTTTAATATTGTTTAAATCTATCTGCAACATAATTAAACTAGTTATCAATCTAAGCTCACATCACAAGCTATCACTGTTGTCCTATCTAAAATAAACAACTTTAATATTTTTATTTTATTTCCTAATTACACACACTCTTCATAGGATCGATACTTGGACTTAAAACCGAGAAAACTACAATTCGACCACTTATACTTGGGTGTATAATATTAATCCAATCACAAAAAAAGTGTGAATCAATATTGTCCTCATAAAAGGTGAGTCACGCTCAATAGGATATCTTCTAAAGATACTACTTTCCAAGATGCATATGAAATGTTCACTTGCAATTTCAACAAGCAACAAATAATCCATTCAAAAATATGCAATTCATAATGGATTCTCTATGACATGCCATGTTACGAGATGAGATTCACACATGCAACTCAACTAGAGCCTTACCGGCTCCCTCAACACGTGCAATGCCATAAATATGAATCTAGGCATTTCAAGCCCCCGTCCATTGATGTTACACATCCAATGACCTATTAACATAAACCATGCGTCTTTATTGGGTAGACGAATTTTGATGTCTCACCACCAGTTCTATATACCGATACACTTTTTTGGAAATGCACCGATGGAAGTGTATAAACCAGTAATCAGGTCTTGCACTCGAGGGAGAATCTAGTCCTACTTGCTATACTCGACACAAGTTTTCCATGCAATCATGCAACTTCGCCGGATCTAGGTCCAACATTCCCAGTCTGCGCTTCAACCACCAAGAATGGTGTTTGAGCCAAAAACATGCACACACAAACCCACACTCATCTCAATTGCCCACGAATGTGATGCTACCCATGCATATGCAATGTTAATGTACAATTGCAATTCTCAACCATGTTCAATATGTCATGAACACATTATGAACATTTCAATATTCTTCAACAACCCCATTGTCAATATATCATATGCATATACTAACATCTACCAAAATCAAGTCTCAAGCATGTTATAACATAATCAATGCAAATAACACACCTAATCCAAATAGGACTTTTATCAAACACCTTCAAAACACAAAATTATGTAACACATATTATGCCCAAATAATCATATTTCTCAAGAAATCACAAACAAGAAATTTCTACATACCCAATTCATGATAGAATTGATTTTACCTATTCTTAATACCCATTTTTCACATTTCAACTATAATAGATAAGTACTAAACATGAGATTATATCTCTAACACCCTACTCATTCCATATATCAACCCTAGGTTGGAAATAAAAACAATTAAGAAAAGAACCATTCCTCTTGAAGTGTAATACAAGTTGTAGAAAGCTCCAAAATACCCAAACCAAGCTCTAACCCTTGATTTTTAAAAACCCGTCTTTGAAATTTTGGTAAAATCCATGATTTTTGGTACATAGTCGTAGCCCTCATCACGTAGATCAACTTTGGTTCTTGGCCTGAAGAATTCTGACTAACAGAGAACCATAGATTGTAGAAAGAAGTTAGAGAACTCTATTTTTTTCCCTCTCTTCCTTCCAAAGTAAAATCCAACTGAGAAATGGGAAGAAAATATGATTTTCTACCCTATTTATACTCTCCAAATACTTGGCCCTCGTTACGCCACACGTCTGCCATTTTTGGGTCTGATTTCGTCCCGAAACAATTAAATTTCATCTCAATCCAAGTTTAAAATGTTTTTATTTGAACTAACTTTAAATTATATTTCACTTTCCGTAATTTACTTCCTGGTCTCATTTATTTTGGTCACGCGACACTCGATCGTCTAGAAAAATGTGAAAAATTCGACTGTCTTGGAATTCAAAGAAAATTGACATGGTAACTAAATTTTGTGAGACGAATCCAACATTGAGGTTCATTTCATCATTCGATTTTTAGAAAATTTTGGATTTTTTACCCTTACCGTAGTGGTAAATTACTATTTTACCCTTTTTCATAAAAAATCAAATTTTTTCAGGTTTTTTATTCTTTCCCACTTAAAAGAAATTTCATCTCCGAAATTCACACACTCAGGCACACTTAACCGCATGGATATACAACAAGTAACATAATAGTTATGACTTCAAGAATGTACCTCCATCCTTGAACAAAAATAGATAACTGGTACGTATGATGTCCTCACGCTCCCTTGTCGCCTCCTCCACACTTTGGTGCTACCACATCACCTTCACCAGCCTCATGGTCTTGCCTCATAAAATCTACTCTTGGCTATCCATGATAAGCATCGGTCCCTCCTCGAAGGTCTCATTCGCATCAACAACCAACTCACCACAATCCACCATATGTGTAAGATTTGGAGTGTACTTCTAGAGTATGGAAACATGGAACACCGCGTGAACACCAAATAAATTTGGCGATAACCCCAACTAGTAAGCAATTGCACCAACCTTCTCGAGTACCTCAAAGGGCCCAATATACCTCGGTGACAACTTTCCCCGCTTCTCGAACCTGACCATTCCTCTCTTAGGCATCACCTTCAAAAAGACGTAATCTCCAACCCCAAACTCTATAGGTCGTCACCATCTATCGACGTAGCTCTTCTATTGGCTTTAAGTCATGAGAAGATGCTTCAGTATCAACTCCACCTTCTCTGAGGTGTCTCCAACCAAATTCGGACGCATAGAGGGTCTCTCTCTAACCTCCATCCAAAAAATTGGAGAACAGCACGGCCTCCCATAAAGTACCTCATATGGTGTCATTTGTATGCTCACCTGATAACTATTTTTATAGGTTAACTCCAGTAAGGGTAAGTGCTCTTTCCAATTACCCTTGAGATCAAGGACGCATGTCCATAGTATGTCCTCTAAAGTCTGGATGGTCCTCTTTAACTGACCGTCCGTATTGGACTGAAAAGTTATGCTCATCATCAACTGCATCCCATGGGCCATTAGAAACTCTCCCAAAAATGGGTCGTGAACTTGGGATCCCAATCTGATACTATAGATACGGGCAGCCCATGCAACCGGACTATCTCCCATATATACAGCCTACAGAATTCCTCCAGTGTGAAGGTTATCCGCACTGCCAAAAAATATGCCGACTTCATAAGTTGGTCTACTATCATCCACATTGCATCATGCCCCCGTAATGTCCTTAGCAAATGGGTCACAAAATTCATCGTGATGTGCTCCCACTTCCACTCAGCCACCTTCAAAGGCTGGAGCAATTCTACTAGTTTCTGGTGCTCAACATTGACCTGCTGACACGTGAGACATCAACTAACAAATTTGTAAAACTTGGATAAATTTGAATTTTTATGAAAAAGGACAAAACATAATTTACCACTACGGTATAAGTTGAAAATTCAAATTGTTTTAGAACTCAGATA
>CAUOFW020009403.1:0-10578 GCA_963454935.2 Ilex paraguariensis
GTACCATCCCAAATCCTTAAGAAAGAGAGAGTGTCTCAGTCCACGTAACGTTCCGATCAAAACCCTACCTTCTGTGCGATATAAAAAAACCCTCAAATTAATAAGTCGGACGGAACAAAGAGAAGAAGAAATCAGAGAGATCAATGGCTGAGATTCCTTCCACTAAGAGATGGCTTCCTCTAGAAGCTAACCCTGACGTCATGAATCAGGTATGTCGATCGTCTCTGTTTGTGTGTGTCTGTCTCAGAAAATGAAATTTCAACTTTATGATTTTGTTTTTCTTTTCCATTTTTTCTTAATGCAGTTTTCCTTAGAACACATAGGGTGTTTTGGTGTTCTTGAAGTACAGCGTTGAAAATGGCACTGTCTTGGATAAACATGTTTTTCCTTGATTGAATGTTTAGTTTAGACAAATATTAGTTGAAATTGATGATCCAATTGTGTCGAATGCTGCTAATAAATAACTGATTGAGTTGCAATGAAGAAATTTATCTCTTGTTTGGGCCAGTGGGGAAGTAGAGCACGGTCTTAATCGTTCTGGATTAGGATAAATTTCGGTGGGATGACACAAGGATGGACTAAACTCTGGTGTGCTCGTCTTTTCTTTATATTGTTCATGATTATTTTGCCTAATCTTGGGGTTGGAATTTGTCAAATTTGATTGTATAGTGAAGTACTTCAATTCTTCATTTTTTTTGTAACTTTATGCGAAATATGTTAAGAGTTAGTTTTGATTTCAAATATACAAAAGGAACTAGATGATGAATTTATATCTCAGCTGTTTGGGTTGAAAACATAAAGTATGTCTGAATAGGACTTTGAGTTGGGAGACAAAGAGAAAAAGTCCAGGCACTCCTCATTACACCATGTTGATAAACGGAATTTGGAGCACCTGAGACTTTTGGAGTTCCCATAGTGGTAGTTAAAAAAAAACGAAAAGAAATACTGCATCTGTATAATTTATTTTCTTTGGCCATTGAGCAGTTCTTTTGGGGCCTCGGTGTTCCACCAGATGAGGCAGAGTGCTATGATGTGTATGGCTTGGATGATGAACTGTTGGAAATGGTCCCGAAGCCAGTACTAGCTGTGCTGTTTCTTTATCCAATCACATTACAGGTGTGTGGTTTCAGATATCTGTGCGTGTCCTCCTTTTGAGTATATTTGCTGTCTTTTCAACTTGTAGTCCTTCATGTGATACTCATTACTTGGAGATTGTGTTGAGTATGCAAATTTGTGCTGATATAAAGGAAATGTATTCTTGACAGAGTGAAGAAGAAAGAATACTGCAAGACAGTGCAAAGACGGTAAATTTTATTTACATATTGTTACATCTAAATTCTACTACTTTCACTTAGATGTTGTAATATCTAAATACTACGGCAGGTAATTATTTGCACTTAGTCGTTCTGTTGCAAAGTTTGACTCCATGCCAATGGTTAGGGTGATATTGCAGTCTAATTTTTCAGAGGTGTGACTATATCAACAACAACCATTTACTAGCCTGAAACAATCTGCAGGGTTCAAATTATTAGAGGTCTAGAGTCTATTATTAGCATTGGGCCAAATACCCTTTTAGTTTGATGGTATGAATATTACATTCGATTATGACTTAACAATTTTGATGTCATCTAATCAATCTCGTGAAATTGAATGGAGCTTAATAGATAGTATTAATGTTGCAGTTAAGTTGATACTGCTTTATGCTACAGACATGATTTTATCAACAGGGTCAATACAAAACATACATGTTTACAATCATCTCACTGGGAGTGAAAACCATCAAATTTCCAGCTGCCGGTTTGCTGAGAAACCAATTTCTTGATAAGCAGAATACGTTAATCGTTGTGCTTTGAAAACTAACAGACCTTATTTAGTGTAGAAATTTTATGTAACATATATATACACCATGTGTTTGTGGGTGCAAGCATCTATGATTATTATTCAATAATAATAATCATAGATGCTTGCACCCACAAACACATGGTGTATATATATGTTACATAAAATTTCTACACTAAATAAGGTCTGTTAGTTTTCAAAGCACAACGATTAACGTATTCTGCTTATCAAGAAATTGGTTTCTCAGCAAACCGGCAGCTGGAAATTTGATGGTTTTCACTCCCAGTGAGATGATTGTAAACATGTATGTTTTGTATTGACCCTGTTGATAAAATCATGTCTGTAGCATAAAGCAGTATCAACTTAACTGCAACATTAATACTATCTATTAAGCTCCATTCAATTTCACGAGATTGATTAGATGACATCAAAATTGTTAAGTCATAATCGAATGTAATATTCATACCATCAAACTAAAAGGGTATTTGGCCCAATGCTAATAATAGACTCTAGACCTCTAATAATTTGAACCCTGCAGATTGTTTCAGGCTAGTAAATGGTTGTTGTTGATATAGTCACACCTCTGAAAAATTAGACTGCAATATCACCCTAACCATTGGCATGGAGTCAAACTTTGCAACAGAACGACTAAGTGCAAATAATTACCTGCCGTAGTATTTAGATATTACAACATCTAAGTGAAAGTAGTAGAATTTAGATGTAACAATATGTAAATAAAATTTACCGTCTTTGCACTGTCTTGCAGTATTCTTTCTTCTTCACTCTGTCAAGAATACATTTCCTTTATATCAGCACAAATTTGCATACTCAACACAATCTCCAAGTAATGAGTATCACATGAAGGACTACAAGTTGAAAAGACAGCAAATATACTCAAAAGGAGGACACGCACAGATATCTGAAACCACACACCTGTAATGTGATTGGATAAAGAAACAGCACAGCTAGTACTGGCTTCGGGACCATTTCCAACAGTTCATCATCCAAGCCATACACATCATAGCACTCTGCCTCATCTGGTGGAACACCGAGGCCCCAAAAGAACTGCTCAATGGCCAAAGAAAATAAATTATACAGATGCAGTATTTCTTTTTCGTTTTTTTTTAACTACCACTATGGGAACTCCAAAAGTCTCAGGTGCTCCAAATTCCGTTTATCAACATGGTGTAATGAGGAGTGCCTGGACTTTTTCTCTTTGTCTCCCAACTCAAAGTCCTATTCAGACATACTTTATGTTTTTCAACCCAAACAGCTGAGATATAAATTCATCATCTAGTTCCTTTTGTATATTTGAAATCAAAACTAACTCTTAACATATTTCGCATAAAGTTACAAAAAAAATGAAGAATTGAAGTACTTCACTATACAATCAAATTTGACAAATTCCAACCCCAAGATTAGGCAAAATAATCATGAACAATATAAAGAAAAGACGAGCACACCAGAGTTTAGTCCATCCTTGTGTCATCCCACCGAAATTTATCCTAATCCAGAACGATTAAGACCGTGCTCTACTTCCCCACTGGCCCAAACAAGAGATAAATTTCTTCATTGCAACTCAATCAGTTATTTATTAGCAGCATTCGACACAATTGGATCATCAATTTCAACTAATATTTGTCTAAACTAAACATTCAATCAAGGAAAAACATGTTTATCCAAGACAGTGCCATTTTCAACGCTGTACTTCAAGAACACCAAAACACCCTATGTGTTCTAAGGAAAACTGCATTAAGAAAAAATGGAAAAGAAAAACAAAATCATAAAGTTGAAATTTCATTTTCTGAGACAGACACACACAAACAGAGACGATCGACATACCTGATTCATGACGTCAGGGTTAGCTTCTAGAGGAAGCCATCTCTTAGTGGAAGGAATCTCAGCCATTGATCTCTCTGATTTCTTCTTCTCTTTGTTCCGTCCGACTTATTAATTTGAGGGTTTTTTTATATCGCACAGAAGGTAGGGTTTTGATCGGAACGTTACGTGGACTGAGACACTCTCTCTTTCTTAAGGATTTGGGATGGTACCACAGTCGTGCGAATGTAGAACTGTGTCAAGCATCAATCTCTCTTTTTTCTTTTTTCTGTTATTCAACCGTCGTATTATGTAGATTAATTTATGCACATTCCAATTAAATTTTTTTTTAATATAATAAAAAATAAATTTATGAAAACTTAAACTTAAAATGTCAAGGAATGTGTCGCATCTTGCGAGTGTTACAACTACACCCGATGGCTTTTAAGTGAGAAAATTCGAATTCTTATCTAACAAACTAATAACTCATTCGTATATATAACATTTTTATTGAATAAAAAGATCATATATTAGTAAATAATTTTCACATATTGTAATTTTACTTTAAATTTATATGAGTTTTGAATAAAATCGATGTTAATTTTAAAATTTTATGTTATTTAATCCTAACTAGTGTATCTAAAAGTTATACTTAGAGATGGTGTACTTCTTTTTTTTTGGTGCAATGTGAGTGTGAATATAAAATCTCCTTATTTTATCAAAAATTATTCTTTAAACTTTGCCGGAATGACTTGATTGACACCATATTAATAATTAAGAAACTAAACTAAAACAATTGAAAGTTTCTGAACTATTTTATAATAATAGATAAAATTTCAAAACTAATTATGATATTTACCTTATATTTTTATTAATCTTGTTTGCATTCATGAGGTCTCTAGGAGGAGGAAAAAGAGTTGATGGGTTCTGATTCAATCACTCCTTTAATGTTTCGCAAAAATAATTTCTCAAAGTTTGTGGTCACTCGCACTTTAATTTCACATTTCTTCTTCTTTACATGTTGTTGGGATGACTTTGAACAACCCTTGTCTCAAATATAGTCCCAATTTGATTGATATGCAGCATACAGAACAAGACTGCGTATATCTAATCTTTTCCAAACTCTGCAATAACAAAAGAATATTGCAATGGGTTGCCCTTTTGGCATAAAGCATAAGGGGCCTGTATATTGCAATTACTGCAGCAACACTATAAACTCAGTATGCCTACTGATATAAACATTGTATGTAAACTTAAAAACGCCACAACTGCTATAGTTTCATGGTAGATAATCGGAGTGAACTGTCCAATCATAGAAATTATTGTCGGAATAATCTAATTCAAACAATGTAGAATCCGAAGGAACCAGCTAAAGAAGGAGGGGGAATACTTTTGACATTCTCTCTTGAACTTTCAAATAGAAAATTGGTACTCCATACATACTTCTGAGTGATACGTGAGGCACAAAAATTTCGTTTGTAGCATTTTTGGTTTCTTCATTCACCTATATATCGAGGTTTTCGCTTCTCTGCAAATGCAGCTAACCCTTCCAATCGATCTTTTGTGTTCAAGAGCTGTTCATAACAATCTTCTTCCAATGACAAAGCTGATGCCATATCTATCTCAAGCCCCTCATCAATAGCTTGCTTTGCCATCTTTATCGCCAATGGACCCTGTGAAGAATCATGAATTATTGTTAGTATTATACATAACACTTTTGAGTATAGAAACAAAACAAATAACTTGTGTATCAGTAATCTCAGCGTTTATTGGCTGATCGCATTTAAGAGACATCAAAAAGCATAATGTCAAGGATCATGTCATTATACTTTTTGATTGTTTCCAGTGAGCTTAAACTGATAATGTTTTAGATCATTTACTTTTTCACCAGTCAAGATTCTGAAGAGATATAAATTTGAACCTTCTGATTTATATCCCGAGCAATTTCGAGTGCCTTCAAACGAGCTTCACCAGCAGGAACACAGTGGTTGACAAGGCCTGCACAATAATGTATCTTCGCTGTTGAATGGAAACTAACTAATTGAAAACCCAAGTTCCCAATTTAGGCATACCCATTGATAATGCATCTCTACCACCAATCTTCCGACCAGTAAATATAAGTTCTTTTGCAACTGATTTTCCTACTAATCTAGGCAGCCGTTGGGTCCCACCTGCCCTGAAAAGGTGTAGGACTTCATAATCAGATAATGCTCTGCAAGATGATTATCTGCCGAATATCTATTCAAGCTTGAAATCAGATTCAAAATCTAGCAGCTTCATCAGCATTGGTAAAGCACACGACATATAAAATGATGAACAGCCTGTCAAAAGTTGCCAAAGAGACTGGGGAGACAAATCCATCTTGAACAACATTGAGGTAAATTGAAATCCAAAAAATAAATAAAACGAATGGGGCAAATTTTCAATTGAGACATCAAATACCCTGGTATAATAGCAAGTCCTGTTTCTGGCAAGCCCAACACTGCATCTTCTCCTGAGTCACTAATAGTGAAACTATAAACTCCAAATAATGCAAGCAGGTACCATATACAAGTAAGGTTAAAATAAGAAAGTATAGAAACCAGAATTACCACATATCCGAATATCACAGGATAAAGCCATTTCCAGTCCACCACCCAATGCTGCGCCTTCGATGACAGCTATAGTAGGAATATGAAGTGCCTGGTGAGGCCCATTGCAGATAATTTAATAAAGTGACAAAGTGGAAATTCTGATGATATGCAGTGAGGACTTCTAATAACGGAATAAAGTCAGTGTCATGGAGTAAAACACAACATATCAGAAATAGATGCAGGCATACCATAAATTTAGCATTGTCTAGACACCTTAAACGCTTTGGATAATCACATCAAGTTCAAAAACAAGGTGTCTTTCATTTGCAAGTTTTATGGTATGCCTGCATCTATTTCTGATATGTTGTGTTTTACTCCATGACACTGACTTTATTCCGTTATTAGAAGTCCTCACTGCATATCATCAGAATTTCCACTTTGTCACTTTATTAAATTATCTGCAATGGGCCTCACCAGGCACTTCATATTCCTACTATAGCTGTCATCGAAGGCGCAGCATTGGGTGGTGGACTGGAAATGGCTTTATCCTGTGATATTCGGATATGTGGTAATTCTGGTTTCTATACTTTCTTATTTTAACCTTACTTGTATATGGTACCTGCTTGCATTATTTGGAGTTTATAGTTTCACTATTAGTGACTCAGGAGAAGATGCAGTGTTGGGCTTGCCAGAAACAGGACTTGCTATTATACCAGGGTATTTGATGTCTCAATTGAAAATTTGCCCCATTCGTTTTATTTATTTTTTGGATTTCAATTTACCTCAATGTTGTTCAAGATGGATTTGTCTCCCCAGTCTCTTTGGCAACTTTTGACAGGCTGTTCATCATTTTATATGTCGTGTGCTTTACCAATGCTGATGAAGCTGCTAGATTTTGAATCTGATTTCAAGCTTGAATAGATATTCGGCAGATAATCATCTTGCAGAGCATTATCTGATTATGAAGTCCTACACCTTTTCAGGGCAGGTGGGACCCAACGGCTGCCTAGATTAGTAGGAAAATCAGTTGCAAAAGAACTTATATTTACTGGTCGGAAGATTGGTGGTAGAGATGCATTATCAATGGGTATGCCTAAATTGGGAACTTGGGTTTTCAATTAGTTAGTTTCCATTCAACAGCGAAGATACATTATTGTGCAGGCCTTGTCAACCACTGTGTTCCTGCTGGTGAAGCTCGTTTGAAGGCACTCGAAATTGCTCGGGATATAAATCAGAAGGTTCAAATTTATATCTCTTCAGAATCTTGACTGGTGAAAAAGTAAATGATCTAAAACATTATCAGTTTAAGCTCACTGGAAACAATCAAAAAGTATAATGACATGATCCTTGACATTATGCTTTTTGATGTCTCTTAAATGCGATCAGCCAATAAACGCTGAGATTACTGATACACAAGTTATTTGTTTTGTTTCTATACTCAAAAGTGTTATGTATAATACTAACAATAATTCATGATTCTTCACAGGGTCCATTGGCGATAAAGATGGCAAAGCAAGCTATTGATGAGGGGCTTGAGATAGATATGGCATCAGCTTTGTCATTGGAAGAAGATTGTTATGAACAGCTCTTGAACACAAAAGATCGATTGGAAGGGTTAGCTGCATTTGCAGAGAAGCGAAAACCTCGATATATAGGTGAATGAAGAAACCAAAAATGCTACAAACGAAATTTTTGTGCCTCACGTATCACTCAGAAGTATGTATGGAGTACCAATTTTCTATTTGAAAGTTCAAGAGAGAATGTCAAAAGTATTCCCCCTCCTTCTTTAGCTGGTTCCTTCGGATTCTACATTGTTTGAATTAGATTATTCCGACAATAATTTCTATGATTGGACAGTTCACTCCGATTATCTACCATGAAACTATAGCAGTTGTGGCGTTTTTAAGTTTACATACAATGTTTATATCAGTAGGCATACTGAGTTTATAGTGTTGCTGCAGTAATTGCAATATACAGGCCCCTTATGCTTTATGCCAAAAGGGCAACCCATTGCAATATTCTTTTGTTATTGCAGAGTTTGGAAAAGATTAGATATACGCAGTCTTGTTCTGTATGCTGCATATCAATCAAATTGGGACTATATTTGAGACAAGGGTTGTTCAAAGTCATCCCAACAACATGTAAAGAAGAAGAAATGTGAAATTAAAGTGCGAGTGACCACAAACTTTGAGAAATTATTTTTGCGAAACATTAAAGGAGTGATTGAATCAGAACCCATCAACTCTTTTTCCTCCTCCTAGAGACCTCATGAATGCAAACAAGATTAATAAAAATATAAGGTAAATATCATAATTAGTTTTGAAATTTTATCTATTATTATAAAATAGTTCAGAAACTTTCAATTGTTTTAGTTTAGTTTCTTAATTATTAATATGGTGTCAATCAAGTCATTCCGGCAAAGTTTAAAGAATAATTTTTGATAAAATAAGGAGATTTTTATATTCACACTCACATTGCACCAAAAAAAAAGAAGTACACCATCTCTAAGTATAACTTTTAGATACACTAGTTAGGATTAAATAACATAAAATTTTAAAATTAACATCGATTTTATTCAAAACTCATATAAATTTAAAGTAAAATTACAATATGTGAAAATTATTTACTAATATATGATCTTTTTATTCAATAAAAATGTTATATATACGAATGAGTTATTAGTTTGTTAGATAAGAATTCGAATTTTCTCACTTAAAAGCCATCGGGTGTAGTTGTAACACTCGCAAGATGCGACACATTCCTTGACATTTTAAGTTTAAGTTTTCATAAATTTATTTTTTATTATATTAAAAAAAAATTTAATTGGAATGTGCATAAATTAATCTACATAATACGACGGTTGAATAACAGAAAAAAGAAAAAAGAGAGATTGATGCTTGACACAGTTCTACATTCGCACGACTGTGGTACCATCCCAAATCCTTAAGAAAGAGAGAGTGTCTCAGTCCACGTAACGTTCCGATCAAAACCCTACCTTCTGTGCGATATAAAAAAACCCTCAAATTAATAAGTCGGACGGAACAAAGAGAAGAAGAAATCAGAGAGATCAATGGCTGAGATTCCTTCCACTAAGAGATGGCTTCCTCTAGAAGCTAACCCTGACGTCATGAATCAGGTATGTCGATCGTCTCTGTTTGTGTGTGTCTGTCTCAGAAAATGAAATTTCAACTTTATGATTTTGTTTTTCTTTTCCATTTTTTCTTAATGCAGTTTTCCTTAGAACACATAGGGTGTTTTGGTGTTCTTGAAGTACAGCGTTGAAAATGGCACTGTCTTGGATAAACATGTTTTTCCTTGATTGAATGTTTAGTTTAGACAAATATTAGTTGAAATTGATGATCCAATTGTGTCGAATGCTGCTAATAAATAACTGATTGAGTTGCAATGAAGAAATTTATCTCTTGTTTGGGCCAGTGGGGAAGTAGAGCACGGTCTTAATCGTTCTGGATTAGGATAAATTTCGGTGGGATGACACAAGGATGGACTAAACTCTGGTGTGCTCGTCTTTTCTTTATATTGTTCATGATTATTTTGCCTAATCTTGGGGTTGGAATTTGTCAAATTTGATTGTATAGTGAAGTACTTCAATTCTTCATTTTTTTTGTAACTTTATGCGAAATATGTTAAGAGTTAGTTTTGATTTCAAATATACAAAAGGAACTAGATGATGAATTTATATCTCAGCTGTTTGGGTTGAAAACATAAAGTATGTCTGAATAGGACTTTGAGTTGGGAGACAAAGAGAAAAAGTCCAGGCACTCCTCATTACACCATGTTGATAAACGGAATTTGGAGCACCTGAGACTTTTGGAGTTCCCATAGTGGTAGTTAAAAAAAAACGAAAAAGAAATACTGCATCTGTATAATTTATTTTCTTTGGCCATTGAGCAGTTCTTTTGGGGCCTCGGTGTTCCACCAGATGAGGCAGAGTGCTATGATGTGTATGGCTTGGATGATGAACTGTTGGAAATGGTCCCGAAGCCAGTACTAGCTGTGCTGTTTCTTTATCCAATCACATTACAGGTGTGTGGTTTCAGATATCTGTGCGTGTCCTCCTTTTGAGTATATTTGCTGTCTTTTCAACTTGTAGTCCTTCATGTGATACTCATTACTTGGAGATTGTGTTGAGTATGCAAATTTGTGCTGATATAAAGGAAATGTATTCTTGACAGAGTGAAGAAGAAAGAATACTGCAAGACAGTGCAAAGACGGTAAATTTTATTTACATATTGTTACATCTAAATTCTACTACTTTCACTTAGATGTTGTAATATCTAAATACTACGGCAGGTAATTATTTGCACTTAGTCGTTCTGTTGCAAAGTTT
>CAUOFW020009404.1:0-5000 GCA_963454935.2 Ilex paraguariensis
GTGAAATCCCAACATGCACTTCTACTTTTAGTCAACTGTGAATTGTTTTTACTGTAATAAAAATAAAAGCGGGTAAATTTACTATAGTTAAAATACAAGTTTGATTAACAAATTTTTAATGCAAGTGTAGTTAAACAATTTACTGGGGTTAAAAAGTTTATTGTGATTAAAATATAAGTTGTAGGATAAACAGCTAAATCTAAATGATCTGGGCTATTGTTGTCCTTTATGGTAAAGACACTTTTGTTTTATTAAGTAGTTATTTGGGTATATGCGGTTATCTAACATCAATTTGGTGTAAGAAAAGAATATCCTAACCCCCTTCGGATAACTCTACATGTCCCATATAGCATATATATCTCATTCTAGTAATTCCAATTTCCAACAGCATGGCACTAAACAAAGATATTATTAAATACAAAATAAATCAGAATTTGGGAATATATTTGACCGTGCCTCCTGAGTTTTTTATTTTTTGGGTATATACATCCTGAGTTTAAATACAAATAGTAAAACATCTCTCTCACGAGTAAAGTAAATGTAAAGCCCTTATTTCTTCTGCCTCATTGAACAACTGGGGCGAAGGAGAGGGGCAGTCCAACATCTCCACAGCTAACTTGGGGAACACCCAAAAACACCTACTCCTACTTTGTGTCTTATGATTCATTACAAAGAGAGGAACCACTAAAATTGTTGAAGGGTAGAATGACAAGTCATAAAATAAGACCAATTACTGATAAATGTACTCACGATTGGTCCATTCTTTAAAGCGTGTTCCTTTGCAAATTTGCATGCTTGTTTCACAGCAAGGGCATCCATACCATCCACCTGTTTCAAAGTAAAATGTATGACCACATATACCGAATAAAGAAACACATAATGACATAGAAATAGAATCACATAAGTAACTTAGGATTGTGTACTCATCCTATCAAGCCTTAATGTTCAATTACACATGGGATGGTCATGATAAATTTCTTTCTTCCGCTGACAATAATTTGGAGCTGCGAATAAAAAAAATATACAATTGCACCAGTCATCTAATACATCTTAATCTCAAGAATTGAGTATAAAATCACTGTATAACTAAGGACCAGCAAACATAAACTGTCAAAACCACTTGCAGCCACACAACACAGCTCTAAGTTATATAGGAAGTCGAGCTAAGTATAAATTCAGGAAAAGATCTTCAAAACTCGCCCTGTAAAACGGAAGAGGATGAAAATATCTAAGAGATAGAAAATGCCATAGAAAAGCATTTAGAGATAAAAACATATTTTGGAAATCTAAGTAACGGTAAGTCATACAAATCAAACTTTATGCCCTCCAATGAAATAACACCAAAAGTAAACAAAGTAATCCATATTACATCAAGAAGTTAAAAACTGAAGGACCGGAGAAAGCTCCATTACTTATATTACAACCATTTATGAAGAAGAAAGACTAATACATCCAAGCCAAGTAACACCCACTACTTCACATTCTAAATTAGCACACAATCATAAACTTCCACAGCCAATATCTTTAAGCAAATATTCACATTCTCACACACACCAAACCTTGATTTCAGCAAGATAAAACAGCACAAGTACTCAACCTCCTCAAGCAATCACATACACAAAATCAGACCACAACAAATGCTATTCAATATCACCTTCAAACCAGGAACATAGTCTCCTCTCTTATAATAGGCTGGACTCTTTGCTGCCCTCCACTCAGCCGTCCCCATCCCATCTGCAACAACAATCCAAAATCAATCAAATCACATCATCTTCCCCAATTACATACGTATAGACAGTGAAATGCAGCAACATTACAAAAACATTCATATAAAATCATTTCTTAACCACCTAAACAAACATACAAATACAACAATCCATAATCTATCAAATCACATTCTCTTTTAGTGGCACTTACAGTGATTGTTCTCGCAAACTAAGATCGCAGGAAGATCCCAAAGAGCAGCCATATTCAAGGCCTCGAACAGCTGCCCCTGATTCGCCGCTCCATCTCCATAAAGCGCAAACGACACATTATCCTCCTTACTATACTTCTGCGCAAAAGCTAGCCCACAACCTAATGGCACTTGAGCTCCCACAATCCCATGCCCTCCATAAAAACCATTCTCCTTCTTATAGAAATGCATCGAACCACCCTTTCCCTTTGAACATCCATCCTTACGCCCCATTAGCTCTGCAAATGTTTCCAATAAGGTTCCACCACGGCCAAGGTATAAGCAATGGTCGCGATACGCGGTGATGATGTTGTCCTTTCTGGTAATTGCAGCCTCCATGCCGACGGCGACGGCCTCTTGCCGTCGTACAGGTGGCAAAAACCGCGTATCAGTTTGGCTTTGTAGAGTGAGTCGGCTGCGATTTCCATTCGCCGCATTTGCGACATGTCAGTGAAGAAGGTCATGAGTTCGGAGGACGAGGTTGTGACGGAGCGGGACGGCGGGTCGATTTTGTGGCCGGTGAAGGGGACGCTGGTCTCGATGGTGATGGACGAATCGGAAGAGGTGGAGAAGAGGCGAGTGGTGGGGTTGATTGTGGTAAGGGATTTCAGGAGATTGGAGCTCCTGCGAGTCAAAGCCATCTCCGTCGTTGGATTGCTTGACCGGTGAGATCTGTGTAACTGTGTAAACGGAAAGGTTTTGGTGAGATAGGGGAGGCACCGACGACTAGTATCGGAGAAAGGAGTGAGTAGTTGAATAGAAAATTAAATAATAATATTCTAATATTTAATTAAAAACAAAAAATATCACCTTTTTTTTAATACATAAAATATCACTGTAAGATTGATTCTTTTAAAATGGTCAAACATGGGATTAACTCAACTCGAAAGAGGACTGAAATGGTAATTATAATGAATTGCAAATTCAATCATTTTAAATTTAAATTTTACTATTTTTTAGATTTAAGAAAGATTTTTTGCGTGAACTGTAGGTGAAAAAAAACAAGAGATTAGCTTCGGCTTAGTGGTGCAATCAAACGGGTCACTAGGGGTCCGTTTAGAAGTATGGATTGAAAAATAAGAGAATCATATTTTCTAACTTAATTTTTTTTAAAATTATTAATTTATACCCTCGAATATTAAATTTTTTAAAAAATAATGTCATAAAAATAATTACAATTTGGATATGGCACTAACTTTTGTTACTATTTTTTTTAAATTCTGTGACGTACGCCACACATTGATTTGACATAGATAATAATGAATGTTATTTGGGATATTTAATAGGGTAAATTATACTCACTCTTCTTAACATTTGACCAAATAACAGGAGGCCCCCAATATTTTTAAAATTATATGACAACCCTTTGAGATTTAAAAATCATGACACAAGCACCCCTCTTGTCTTCCCGCCATTAGTTTGACTAACAGAAAACAGTGATATCATGGAACAAAATATATCTAATTTCAAAATTATCCCTTTATGTCCAACATTTTTTAAGATAATATTGTTCACTAATTATCATAATTTATCATTTTACCAACATTATTTTATGCAATTATAAAAATTAATCAAAGATTAACATTAAACTATTACATTTTGATTAAAATTAATAAAAAATTACCATCAACTAGGATAATTAGTTCAAACTGAGAGTGGTGATTTAAAAATGATAATGGCAGTGGTAGTGGGGGGGGGGGGTTGGGAAGATTGAGTTTGGAGTGATGATGGTGATGGGCGAAGGGTGACAGTTAGGGGTGGGTGCAATAGGGTTTGTTGTAGGAAGAGATCAGAGGGGGGGATTTGAGAGGAAGAGAGAAGAAAAGTTGACAAATAAATAAAAAGGAGTTAGGAGTATGGATTTAGAGTGGTGGTGGCAGTTGAGGGTGGGGCAATGGGGTTTGTTATAAGGAAGGGGGCGGGGGGAGCTGGGAGATCTGAGAAGGAGAAAAAAAAGAGATGTGGAGAGATAAAATAAAAAGGGGGGGGGGGTTGGGAGTGATAAGTTTGGAATAGTGTTAGTGGTGGCAGTTGGATTGGGTGTGACGAGGTTTGTTGTAGGTTGGTATAGAGAGAGAGAAGGAGAATGAGTGGTGGCAATGGTCATAGTGTAAGGGATGAGTGAGACGTCAATCGGTGGTGTAAAGGCTATGATGGAGTTTGTTGCAAGTTAATTTAATTTTTGATAATATATTTAATTTTATTACTTATTATGTATTATTTAATTTTATTTTAAAATAAATTAAAGGATTAAAATAATCATTTATCACTTGTGTTAACGCGAGTCACTGACGCCAATAATGGGTCTCCGTGTTATTGTAGAAATGTCAAAGGGTCTCTATTTTATTTAGTCAAATGTCAGGGATTGTGAGTATAATTTATCCTATTTAATATGTAGTGTGGAAAAAAAAATGAATTTTTACGAGTGCAAATTAAATTTGTTAATATCATTCAAGAAGCAAAATGTGTTTCGCCCTTAACACTTAAATATAAAGTAAAACAATTAGTAAAATAAACAAAAAGTAGTATATCACAATATTTTTGTGAGGTTAATAGTACTATGATCAAATTTTAAATTGAATTTAGTGGCCCTAAATAAATGATGATACTAAACATAATAAACAAAAGAATTAAAAAAATAATAATAATTAGTATGTGAATGTGCCATATCATGTAGACTGTAAAATTTTAATTTCAAAATTTAGTCTTATATTCTGTTTCTTATTTTCCACCTAAGGGTGGTCAAGGATGATGGAATTTGCTTAATTTGATAAAACTTAATTTGATATGTATCGCTTTATTTGTTGAATGTGATTTGATGGATTGACCCGGACCCGTTAAGCTAAAACCACGCCCGAAATATCCGTGGTATATGTGCATTGTTATCTTTAACTCGTAACAACTCTTCTAAATCTCTCCCGCCATGAGCTCCTCTCTCTCACACATTCCCACAGCCTATTCTCTCCAACCCTCCGCACGCAAAGCTTTTCCATTTCTTCAACCCCTAGGGTTTTGCTGCCTCAAAAATCTCGGCGCATCGACTTCA
>CAUOFW020009405.1:0-10554 GCA_963454935.2 Ilex paraguariensis
GTAATTTTTAATTATTTAACAAGCTATTTTTCCATTTTTGAAAAGAATTCAAAAATTAATAATAAATCATTGGGAGTCTGAATTCGGCACTGGCATTATTTTTAGACTCCCGAGAATACCTACTTTTTATTTTAGTCATTTGGATTGCAAATTTCTATATTTTAATAATTTTTCTGAATTTTTAATTATTTGACAATCCCTTTTTTTCATTCTGTTAAAGAATTCAAAAAATAAAAATAAATCTTACGAGTGTGGGAATTCTGCGTCGCCATTTTTTTTATACTCTATACAATACATGCTTTTAATTTTAATCATTTGGATTTCGAATTCCCATATTTCAAAAATCTTTCTTAAATTTTAATTTTTTGACAATCCCTTATTTCAATTTTAGGAAAGAATTTAGAAAATTAATAATAAATCATAATAGAGTGCAAATTCAGCGCCGTCAATTTTTTTATGCTCCTGTTAACACGTACCTTTTATTTTAATTAGTTGGATTACAATATTCTATTTCGTAATAATTTTTCTACAATTTTTAATTCCTTGACAATCCCATTTGGAAAGAATTCAAAAAATCAATAATAAATCATAATAGAGTGCAAAAATTAGTGATCCCAATTTTTTTAAACTCTAGACAACATGTACTTTTGAGTTTAATTAGTTGGGTTGCAATTTTCTATTTTTAATTATTTTGGTGTAATTTTAATCCTTTGATAATCCCATTTTTTCATTGGAGAAAAGAATTCAAAAAAATTAATAATAAATTATAGAAAAGTATGAATTCAGTGTCGCCAATTTTTTTAGACTCCAAGTAGTACATACTATTTATTTTAATCAGTTGGATTGTAATTTACTAATTTTTAATAATTTTTTTGTAATTTTTAATTCTTTGGCAATCCTTTTTTTTCCATTTGAGGAAAGAATTTCAAAAATTTATAATAAAATCATCAGAGAGTCTGAATTTAGCGCCGCATTTTTTTAGACTCCAACCAACATGTACTTTTTATTTTACTTAGTTGGATTGCAACTTTCATTGTTTTAATAATTTTTCAACAACTTTTAATTCCTTGGCAATCCATTTTTTTCCATTTGAGGAAAGAATTCCAAAAATTTATAATAAATCATCAGAGAGTCTGAATTCAGCGTCGCCAATTTTTTTATACTCCAACCAACATGTACTTTTTATTTTACTTAGTTGGATTGAAATTTTCATTGTTTTAATAATTATTTGGCAATTTTTAATTCTTTGGTAATCCTTTTTTTCCATTTGAGGAAAGAATTCCAAAAGTTTATAATAAATCATCAGAGAGTCTGAATTCAGCGTCGCCAATTTTTTTATACTCCAACCAACATGTACTTTTTATTTTACTAAGTTGGATTGCAATTTTCATGGTTTTAATAATTTTTCGGCAAATTTTAGTTATTTGACAATCCTTTTTTTTCCATTTTTTGGGAAAAAATTAATAATAAATCGTAGGAGTGTCCGAATTTAGCGCTGCCAATTTTTTTATACCCCAGAAAATTAGTACTTTTAATTTTAATCAGTTGGATTTCAATTTTCTATTTTTTTTGTAATTTTTAATTATTTAACACCCTATTTTTTCCATTTTAGAAAAGAATTCAAAAAATCAATAATAAATCATAGGAGAGACTGAATTCAGCGCTGCCAATATTTTTAGACTCCAGAAAATACTTACTTTTTCTTTTAGTCATTTGGATTGCGATTTTTTGTATTTTAATAATTTTTTTGGAATTTTTAATTCTTTGACAATCCCTTTTTTCTCTTTTTGGTAAAAAATTCAAAAAATTAATAATAAATCATAAGTGTGCGAATTCTGCGTCGCCAATTTTTTTATACTCCAGACAATAATAACTTTTAATTTTAATCATTTGGGTTGTGAATTTCCATATTTTAAAATTTTTTCTTGAATTTATTTAAAAAATTAATAATAAATCCTAATAGAGTGCAAAATTTTGCAATCCCAATTTTTTCAAATTATTAGATAATCCATTTTTTTCAATTTTAGAAAAGAATTCAAAAAATTAATAATAAACCATAGGGGTTTCTCAATTCAGCGCCGCCAATTTTTTAAAACTCCAGAGAATACTTACCTTTTATTTTAATCATTTGGGTTGCAATTTTCTACATTTTAATAATTGTTTTGCAACTTTTTATCCTCTGGCAATACCATTTGGGAAGAATTCAAAAAATCAATAATAAATCATAATAAAGCGCAAAATTTTGCGATCCCAATTTTTTTAAACTCCAGACAACACGTATTGATTTTAATCAGATGGGTTATAGTTTTCTTTTTTTTTTATTATTATTTTGGGGTAATTTTTAATACTTTGGTAATCCTATTTTTTTTCATTTGAGAAAAGAATTCAACAAATTTATAATAAATTATAATAGAGTGCGAAATTTTGCGATCCCAATTTTTTTAAACTCCCGACAACACGTATTTTTGCTTTTAATCAGTTGGATTGCAATTTACTATTTTTTAAATAATTTTTCTGTAATTTTTAATTCTTTGGCAATCCATTTTTTTTCAATTTGAGGAAAATATTCAAAAAATTTATTACAAATCATCAGAGAGTCAGAATTCAGCGCCGCCAATTTTTTAAGACTCCAACCAACATGTACTTTTTATTTTACTTAGTTAGATTGCAATTTTCATTGTTTTAATAATTTTTCTGTAATTTTTAATTATTTGACAATCCCGTTTTTCTATTTTAGGAAAAAAATTAAAATGAATCGTAGGAGTGTCCGAATTTATCGCCGACAATTTTTTTATACCCCAGAAAATTAGCACTTTTAATTTTAATCAATTGGATTGCAATTTTCTATTTTTTATTAATTTTTTTGTAATTTTTAATTATTTAACACGCTTTTTTTTTCCATTTTAGGTGAGAATTCAAAAAATTAATAATAAATGATAGAAGTGTGAGAATTTTGCGTCACCAATTTTTTTATACTCCAGACAATATTTACTTTTAATTTTAATCATTTGGATTGCGAATTTCCATATTTTAAAATTCTTTCTTAAATTTTAGTTTTTTAAAAAACCCTTATTTCCATTTTAGGAAAGAATTTAAAAAATTAATATTAAATCATAGTAGAGTGCAAATTCAGCGTCGCCAATTTTTCAGACTCCAGATAACACGTACCTTTTATTTTAATCAGTTGGATTACAATTTTCTATTTTGAAATAATTTTTGTGCAATTTTTAATTGTTATATAATCCAATTTTTTCAATTTTACAAAAGAATTTAAAATCATATTAATAAATCATAGGGGTTTTTGAGTTCAGTACCACCAAATTTTTTAAACTCTAGAGAATACTAACTTTTTCTTCTAATCATTTGGATTACGATTTTCTACATTCTAATAATTTTTCTGCAATTTTTAATTCTTTGGCAATCCTTTTTTTTTCATTTGAGGAAAAAATTCCAAAACTTTATAATAAATCATTAGAGAGTCTGAATTCAACATCGCTAATTTTTTTAGACTCCAACCAACATTTACTTTTTATTTTATTTAGTTGGATTGCAATTTTCGTTCGTTTAATAATTTTTCTGTAATTTTTAATTATTTGACAATCCCTTTTTTCTATTTTAGGAAAAAATTAATAATAAATCGTAGGAGTGTCCGAATTTAGCGCCGCCAATTTTTTTATACCCCAGACATTTACTACTTTTAATTTTAATTAGTAGGATTGTAATTTTATATTTTTTTAAATTTTTTTTATAATTTTTAATTATTTCAACACTCTCTTTTTCCCATTTCAGAAAAGAATTCAAAAAATTAACAATAAATCCAGAGTGTGGGAATTCTGCATCGCCAATTTTTTTTATACTCCAGAGCATACTTAATTTTTACTTTAAAATTCTTTCTTAAATTTTAATTTTTTGACAATCTATTATTTCCATTTTAGGAAAGAATTTAAAAAATTAATAATAAATCATAGTAGAGTGACAATTCAGTGCCGCAAATTTTTTTAGACTCCAGATAACACGTACCTTTTATTTTAATTAGTTGGATTACAATTTTCTATTTTGTAATAATTTTTGTGCAATATTTAATTATTAGATAATCCCATTTCTACCATTTCAGAAAAGAATTTGAAAAATGAAAAATAAATCATAGGGGTTTCTGAATTCCACGCCACCAATTTTTCTAAACTCCAGAGAATACTTACCTTTTATTTTAATCATTTGGATTGCGATTTTCTACATTTTAATAATTTTTCTACAATTTTTAATTCTTTGACAATCCCATTTGGAAAGAATTCAAAAATCAATAATAAATTATAATAGAGTGTGAAATTTTGCGATCCCAATTTTTTTAAACTCCAGACAACACGTACTTTTGATTTTAATCAGGTGGATTGCTATTTAATATTTTTTAATAATTTTTCAATAATTTTCTAATCCTTTGGCAATCCTTTTTTTCCATTTGAGGAAAGAATTCAAAAAATTTATAATAAATCATCAGAGAGTCTGAATTCAGTACCGCCAATTTTTTAAGACTCCAACCAACATGTACTTTTTATTTTACTTAGTTGGATTTCAATTTTCATTGTTTTAATAATTTTTTTGCAAATTTTAATTATTTGAAAATCCCTTTTTTCCATTTTATAAAAACAATAAATAATAAATCGTAGGAGTGTCCGAATTTAGCGTCGCCAAATTTTTTATACCCCAGACAATTAGTAATTTTAATTTTAATCAGGTGGATTGCAATTTTCTATTTTTTAATAATTTTTTTGTAATTTATAATTATTTAACAGGCTATTTTTTCCATTTTAGAATTGAATTCAAAAAATTAATAATAAATCATAAGAGTGTGCGAATTCTGCGTCGCCAATTTTTTTATACTCCAGAGAATACTTAATTTTTATTTTAATCATTTGGATTGCGACTTTCTATAATTAAATAATTTTTCTGGAAATTTTAATTCTTTGACATTCCCTTTTTTTTTTTTCATTTTGGTAAAAAATTCAAAAAATTAATAATAAATCGCAAGAGTGTGCAAATTCAGTGTCGCCAATTTTTTTATACTCCAGACAATACTTATTTTTAATTTTAATCATTTGGATTGTGAATTTCCATATTTTTAAATTCTTGCATAAATTTTTAATTTTTTGGCAATCCCTTATTTCCATTTTAGGAAAGAATTTAAAAAATTAATAATAAATCATAGTAGAGTGCAAATTAAGTGCCTCCAATTTTTTTAGACTCCAGATAACACGTACCTTTTATTTTAATCAGTTGGATTACAATTTTCTATATTCTAATAATTTTTGTGCAATTTTTAATTATTAGATAATCCAATTTTTTGCATTTTAGAAAAGAATTCAAAAAATTAATAATAAATCATAGGGGATTCTGAATTCAGCGCCACCAATTTTTTTAAACTCCAGAGAATACTTACCTTTTATTTTTGTATTTTGGAGTGCGATTTTCTACATTTTAATAATTCTTCTATAATTTTTAATTCTTTGAAAATCCCAATTGGAAAGAATTTAAAAAATCAATAATAAATCATAAAGGAGTGCAAAATTTTGCGATCCCAATTTTTGTAAAGTCCAGACAACACGTACTTTTGATTTCAATCAGTTGGGTTGCAATTTCCTATTTTTTTTATTATTTTGGTGTAATTTTTAATCCTTTGATAATCCGATCTTTTCATTTTAGAAAAGAATTGAAAATAATAATAATAATAAACTATAGAAAAGTATGAATTCAGCGTCGCCAATTTTTTTATACTCCAAACAGTACATACTATTTATTTTAATCAGTTGGATTGCAATTTACTATTTTTTTTAATAATTTTTCTGCAATTTTTAATTCTTTGGCAATCCTTTTTTTTCCATTTGAGGAAAGAATTCAAAAATTTTATAATAAATCATCAGAGAGTCTGAATTCAACGCCGCCAATTTTTTTAGACTCCAACCAACTTGTACTTTTTATTTTACTTAGTTGGATTGCAATTTTCATTGTTTTAATAATTTTTCTGCAATTTTTAACTATTTGATAATCCCCTTTTTCCTTTTTTATGAAAAAATTAATTATAAATCGTAGGAGTGTCCGATTTTAGCGCCACCAATTTTTTTATACCCTAGCCAATTAGTAATTTTAATTTTAATCAGTTGGATAGTAATTTTTTATTTTTTAATAAATTTTTTTGTAATTTCTAATTATTTAATACTCTATATTTTCTATTTTAGAAAATAATTTTAAAAATTAATAACAAATCCTAAGAGCATTTGAATTTGGTGCTGCCAATTTTTTACACTCCAGAGAATGCTTACATTTTATTTTAGTCATTTGGATTGTGATTTTTTATATTTTAATAATTTTTTTGGAATTTTTAATTCTTTGAAAATCCTTTTTTTTTTTTCATTTTGGTAATGATTTCAAAAAATTAATAATAAATCATAAGAGTGCGCGAATTCTGTGTCGCCAATTTTTTTATACTCCAGACAATACTTTCTTTTAATTTTAATCATTGGGATTCCGAATTTCAATATTTCAAAATTCTTTCTCAAATTTTTTAATTTTTGACAATCCCTTATTTCTATTTTAGGAAAAAAATTTACAAATTAATAATAAATCATAGTAGAGTACAAATTCAGTGCCGCCAATATTTTTAGACTCCACCAGATAACACGTACCTTTTATTTTAATCTGTTGGATTACAATTTTCTATTTTGTAATAATTTTTGTGCAATTTTTAATTATTAGATAATCCAATTTTTTCCATTTTAGAAAAGAATTTGAAAAATGAATAATAAATCATAGCGGTTTCTGAATTTCGCTCCACCAATATTTTTAAACTCCAGAGAATACTTACCTTTTATTTTAACCTTTTGGATAGTGATTTTCTACATTTTAATATTTTTTTGTAATTTTTAATTCTTTGACAATCCCATTTGGAAAAAGAATTCAAAAACTCAATAATAAATTATAATAGAGTGCGAAATTTTACGATCCCAATTTTTTAAATTCCAAACAACACGTACTTTTGATTTTAATCAGTTGGATTGCAATTTACTATTTTTTAATAATTTTTCTATAATTTTTAATTCTTTGGCAATCCTTTTTTTCCATTTAAGGAAATAATTCAAAAAATTTATAATAAATCATCAGAGAGTCTAAATTCAGCGCCGCCAATATTTTAAGACACCAACCAACATGTACTTTTTATTTTACTTAGTTGGATTGCAATTTTCATTGTTTTAGTAATTTTTATGCAATTTTTAATTATTTGACAATCCCTTTTTTCTATTTTATAAAAGTAATTAATAATAAATCATAAGAGTGTCCGAATTTAGCGTCTCCAAATTTTTTATACCCCAGACGATTAGTAATTTTAATTTTAATCAGGTGGATTGCAATTTTCTATTTTTTAATAATTTTTTTTGGATGTTATAATTATTTAACACGCTATTTTTTCCATTTTAGAATTGAATTCAAAAAATTAATAATAAATCATAAGAGTGTGCGAATTCTGCGTCGCCAATTTTTTTATACTCCAGTGAATACTTAATTTTTATTTTAATCATTTGGATTGCCAATTTCTATATTTAAATAATTTTTTTGGAATTTTTAATTCTTTGACAATCCCCCCCTTTTTTTTTCATTTTGGTAAAAAATAAAAAAAATTAATAATAAATCATAAGAGTGTGTGAATTCTGCGTCGCCAATTTTTTTATACTGCAGACAATACTTATTTTTAATTTTAATTATTTGGATTGCGAATTTCCATATTTTAAAACTCTTGCATAAATTTTTAATTTTTTGACAATCCCTTATTTCCGTTTTAGGAAGGAATTTAGAAAATTAATAATAAATCATAGTAGAGTGCAAATTAAGTGCCTCCAATTTTTTTAGACTCCAGATAGTCCGTACCTTTTATTTTAATCAGTTGGATTACAATTTTCTATATTCTGAAAATTTTTGTGTAATTTTTAATTATTAGATAATCCAAATTTTCCAATTATAGAAAAGAATCCGAAAAATTAATAATAATTCATAGGGGTTTCTGAATTCAGTGCCACCAATTTTTTTAAACTCCAGAGAATACTTACCTTTTATTTTTGTCATTTGGATTGCGATTTTCTACATTTTAATAATTTTACTGCAATTTTTAATTCTTTGACAATCCCTTTTGGAAAGAATTCAAAAAATAAATAATAAATAATAATGGAGTGCAAAATTTTGTGATTGCAAATTTTGTAAACTCCAGACAACACGTACTTTTGATTTTAATCAATTGGGTTGCAATTTTCTATTTTTTAATTATTTTGCTGTAATTTTTAATCCTCCGATAATCCCATTTTTCAATTTGAGAAAAGAATTAAAAAAATTAATAATAAATTATAGAAAAGTACGAATTCAGCGTTGCGAATTTTTTTAGACTCCAAGCAGTACATACTATTTATTTTAATCAGTTGGATTGCAATTTACTATTTTTTAATAATTTTTTTGCAATTTTTAATTCTTTAGCAATCCTTTTTTTTCATTTGAGGAAAGAATTCAAAAAATTTATAGTAAATCATCAGAGAGTCTGAATTCAGTGCCGCCAATGTTTTTAGACTCCAACCAACATGTACTTTTTATTTTACTTAGTTGGATTGCAATTTTCATTGTTTTAATTATTTTTCTGCAATTATGAATTATTTGATATTCCCTTTTTTCCTTTTTTCTGAAAAAAATTAATAATAAATCGTAGGAGTGTCCGATTTTAGCGCCACCAATTTTTTTATACCCCAAACAAGTAGTACTTTTAATTTTCATCAGTTGGATAGCAATTTTCTATTTTTCAATAATTTTTTTTGTAATTTTTAATTATTTAATAAGCTATTTTTTCCATTTTAGAAAATAATTTTAAAAATTAATAATAAATCATAAGAGAGTATGAATTCGGTGCTGCCGATTGTTTTAGACTCTAGAGAATACTTACTTTTTATTTTAGTCATTTGGATTGTAATTTTCTATATTTTAATAAATTTTTCTAGAATTTTTAATTCTTTGACAATCCTTTTTTTTTTTTCATTTTGGTAAGGAATTCAAAAAATTAATAATAAATCATAAGAGTGTGCGGATTCTGCATCGCTAATTTTTTTGTACTCCAGATAGTACATACTTTAAGGTTTAATCATTTGGATTGCGAATTTCCATATTTTAAATTTCTTTCCCAAATTTCTAAAATAAATCATAGTAGAGTATAAATTCAGTGCCGCCAATATTTTTCGACTCTAAAGAACACCTACCATTAATTTTAATCAGTTGAATTGCAATTTTCTATTTTCTAATAATTTTTGTGCAATTTTTAATTATTAGATAATCCAATTTTTTCCATTTTAGATAAGAATTGGAAAAATTAATAAAAAATCATAGGGGTTTCGGAATTCCACGCCACCAATTTTTTTAAACTCCAAACAATACTTACTTTAAGTTTTAATCATTTGGATTGCGAATTTCCATATTTTAAAATTCTTTCTCAAATTTTTAAATTTTTGACATTCCCTTATTTATATTTTAGGAAAGAATTTAAAAAATTAATAAATCATTGTAAAGTACAAATTCAGTGCCACCAATATTTTTAGACTCCGAATAACACGTAGCTTTGATTTTAATCAGTTGGATTACAATTTTCTATTTTGTAATAATTTTTGTGCAATTTTTAATTATTAGATAATCCATTTTTTTTTCCATTTTAGAAAAGAATGGGAAAAAATGAATAATAAATCATAGGGGTTTTTGAATTCCGTGCCATCGATTTTTTCAAACTCTAGAGAATACTTGCCTTTTGATTTAATCATTTGGATTGCGATTTTTTACATTTTAATAATTTTTATGCAATTTTGAATTCTTTGACAATCCCATTTGGAAAAAATTCAAAAAATCAAAAATAATTATAATAGAGTGCGAAATTTTGCTGTCCCAATTTTTTTAAACTCCAAACAACACCTAATTTTGATTTTAATCAGTTGGATTGCAATTTACTATTTTTTTAATAATTTTTCTATAATTTCTAATTCTTTGGCAATCCTTTTTTTCCAAAGGGAAAGAATTGAAAAAAATTTATAATAAATCATCAGAGAGTCTGAATTCAGCACTGCCAATTTTTTAAGACTCCAACCAACATGTACTTTTTATTTTACTTAGTTGGATTGCAATTTTTATTGTTTTAATAATTTTTCTGTAATTTTTAATTATTTGACATCTATTTTTTCCATTTTATAAAAACAATTAATAATAAATCATAGGAGTGTCCGAATTTATTGTCGGCAAATTTTTTATACCCCAAACAATAAGTACTTTTAATTTAATCAGTTGGATTGAAATTTTCAATTTTCTAATAATTTTTTTTGCAATTTAAAATTATTTAAGACGCTATTTTTTCCATTTTAGAATTAAATTCAAAAATTAATAATAAATCATAAGAGTGTAGGAATTCTGCGTCGCCAATTTTTTTATACTCCCAAGAAAACTTAATTTTTATTTTAATCATTTGGATTGCAAATTTCTATATTTAAATAATTT
>CAUOFW020009406.1:5000-10550 GCA_963454935.2 Ilex paraguariensis
ATTTTTTCAGAATTCTTTTTTATGATTTCTCAAAGGGATGGTTATTTGAGCATTGGTTTTAGAGAGAACAAATCCAAGCAGAAAAAAAAAATCTTTGAATGGGAAAAAGCTTGAAAGCATGGACGTTTATTGTGTTGTAGTTTTTCTGAGAAATCATGGAAATATTTGTTCTGTGTATTAATTGTTTCTGTTCAGTATTTCTGGAGATACGGTCCCCAAGAAATATGTCGGTAACATAACAAAAATGATATGTAGCCGTACATTTTGGTTTGATTCATTTGTAGCTGTCGATTGTGAAAATAAGATAATTTTACATGTGTTACGTTTTTTATTGAATGAAAGTATGTATTAAAAAAAAAGATTTTCGGCACTATAGTTGGACCCGTATTGTTGGTGATACTTGGTAAAAGCCGATTGTGGTAGTGTATGAATTGTTGCTGTGAACTGATCTGAATTATATTCATCTGCCCTTGGTAGTGAATGGAGTATCATATGGAAACATTACCAATGGCCTGATTGCTACAAGAGTTATCCTTCAATGGCACAATGGTGGGTTCTAATTAGGGGTGGTTATTGTGTCGTGTTTGGATTTGGGTTCAAGACACATCAACCTAAACTCTTCAATCTTGATCATTTCCATCATCTGATTCAGCTTCATGAACACATTGGATATAAGTGGCTTAATAAAAATATCTGCAATCTGATATTCAGATTGACAATATAAAATTTTAATCTCACTATCAATAACCAAGCCACAAATATAATGATATTTTACATGAATATGTTTGGTCCTCCCATGAAAAATTGGATTTTATGACAAAGTAATAACTGACTTGTTATCACAGAAAATCTTTGAAGGAATATTTTGTCCGCGTTGCAAAAATTTAAGTATACCACACAATCACACTGCTTGGGTAGCACAACTGGTGATTGCATTATACTTTGATTTAGTGGTAGAAAGAGCAACAACTTGTTTCTTCAAAGACCAGAAAAAAATTCTTGAACTAATTTCAAAACAATACTCTAAAGTACTTTTAACTTTTTCTACATTACCTCCTATTTGTTTATATCCATTGTAGTATATTCTAACCTCCGAACATCATCTCTCAATGCGTATAGTTTATGTGCGAAGGGGAGTGTCACTCTCCTTTAGAGTGATGTCAAAAGAAATGATAGCGGAATGATAGGTGAATGAAATATATGAAATGTGTGTGTGTGTGAACAAAAATGCTTCTCAAGCGTAGAGAGACTTTTGCTTGTCGTGTTTTACTTGAAATCGTATTCCAAGGTCGTCTCCTCAGGGAAGGAGGTGTATCATCATGAAAGTGATTTTTATAAAAACAAAGGGTAAAATCTTTTGTTGGTATTTCAAAGTAAGTAGTGATATAGACCAAAGAGACTAGAACTTTTGAGATTTAAAGTGATGATCTTTATGGATTTTTATGGCCCGAATAAACAATTCTTTCTACTAGGATTTTCTAAACAAAATATAAGATAATTTCAAATGTAAAAAGTCATCCTTTAGTTTGATGATCTGGACATGTAGTCAATCATTCGATTTATTATACTTGTACTTGAGAATGCTATTTAACCACCGTGTCAACATAAAGTTAATCGGAAGATAAAAATGGACTGTGAGAATTAATAGCATGATTCTGATGTCTTTGTAGAAGTTTACAAGAATTGTCTGTGCCCAGACTCAACCCGTCTACAAACAAGCAAGTGTTTCTACAAAGTATCCGACCATTGCATTAGTTTTCCATTCTTTAAATGAAGCACAATAATGGTGAAGATTGAAGGTTAGTCATGAAGATCTAATCGGGGTACTTGCCTTAAACCAATGAGTCTTTCTATGCAAGAGTCATCTGTGTCATAGAAAGTACTCACGGTTATACAAAGTACCTTAACTTTGCTAGATGCATTCAATCATTCAACAAGCAAACGAAATATAAAGTATTAAGCATAAACGAAATACACAAATATAACTTCCGGATGATTTATACATATCCATCACCTCTAGCTAAAGAATGAATGAGAAACTACTCACTTTTCATGGCTTTCGTAAAGCTAGAAAAGTGGGTGATGCTCATCCCTCCAAATAGAGGAGTTACAAGGTAAAACACATTACACAAGGAGCCGATCTTCGACAAGAATGAGTGAATCACGGTCCACCCTTCACGGCTTTGGTAAAACTTTATAAAAGTAAAAGAGTTTCACTCCTTCAAGGGAAGAAGGAAGCCCAAACAACAAAAGTAAAACAATAATACAATAAAAGAAAACAATACTTAAAGTAAAAGAAAACAATAAATTAAAAGAAAACAATAATACAATAAAAATAATAATAATTACTTTTGGAGGGTTTTTCACTACCAAAAGATGGAGATTTACAAGCCCTAAGGGGTGGTATTTATAGACAAAAAGGGAGAGCTTGAATTACACTTTAATCCCCTTTTATTTTGAGCTTTGATAATTTGCACCCTAGTAGTTTGTAGTTTTGATAATTGACATCCCAGTAGTTTGTATTTTTGATACAATTGAGACTCTAGTAATTTGTAGCTTTGATAATTGGCTCCCCAGTAGTTGTAGCTTTGATGCACAAAATCCTAAAAAAAATAACAATTAATTTATTATCTCTAATTCACACACTAACCCTAATTTGACTAGTTTAACTAACACAATTGACCTATTAACTTAATTAAATTGTGCATTAATTAAGGTTAATCACCTCCCCAATAACTATCTGTATACCCTGCAAGTTCACTAGAATCAGTAGGAGAATAAAAAATACCATCACTCTGGGTACCTTTAACATACCTCAAAATCCTTTTAGCTACTTGTAAATGGGATTGACGTAGAGACTCCATGTATCTGCTAATAAGACAAACTCCAAAAAAAATATTAGGTCTAATAGAAGTCAAATAACGTAAACTTCCTATCAACCGTTTGAAATATGTGAGATTTACCAACTCACCATTCCTATCTTTACCCAATTTCAATCTTTTTTGAATTGGAGTCAAAATAGGATTACAAGAATTCATTTTGAACAGTTTAAGGATATCTCTGGAATATTTCTGTTGGGAAATAAAAATTCCACTGTCTATCTAGTTAACCTTAATTCCAAGAAATAGGACATCAAACTCATATCAGTCATCTCAAATTGAGAAATCGTTGCCTCCCTGAATTTCTCAATTAACTTCAAATTATTTCCTGTGAGATAAGATCATCACATACAAACACACAATAATAATATCTCCATGAAAATTAGTTTTAACATACAAAGTGTGTTCATAGGAACATCTTTGAAAACCATTCTCCACAAAATAAGAATCAATATGAATGTACCAAGCTCTAGGGATTTTTTTAAGCCCATACAAAGCCTTGTTCAACATATAGACTTTGTTTTCCTCCCTTTTATTCACATAACCAATAGACTGCTCAACATAAACTTCCTCTCTAAGGACACCTTTTAAAAAAACACACTTCACATCCATTTGAAATAGCTTCCAAAAATTATTTGTAGCAAGAGAAATAATCATACGAACAATATCACGCCTAACAATAGAAGCAAAAACTTCAAGATAGTCAATACCTGATTTTTGTTTGTAACCTTGGCTGCCAACCTTGCTTTGAAGCGATCCACCTCTTTGTTTAGTGTGTATTTGGTCTCGTACAACCATTTAAGTCTAATAGCTTTCTTTCCCTTGGGAGGAGAACTAAGTTCCCATTACAGAGTTTGTGTCCCGGTAAACATGACCCACTTGCCTAACACGACCCAACCCAACCCAAAACGACCCAATTATTAACACATTTAATAAACAATCCATCAATCTAATTGTAAGACGATAAAAGAATACCTCTTAAGCTCTAGTAAAGAATTACACTTATAATAAGTGTAATTCTTTACTAGAGCTTAAGAGGTATTCTTTTATCGTCTTACAATTAGATTGATGGATTGTTTATTAAATGTGTTAATAATTGGGTCGTTTTGGGTTGGGTTGGGTCGTGTTAGGCAAGTGGGTCATGTTTACCGGGACACAAACTCTGTAATGGGAACTTAGTTCTCCTCCCAAGGGAAAGAAAGCTATTAGACTTAAATGGTTGTACGAGACCAAATACACACTAAACAAAGAGGTGGATCGCTTCAAAGCAAGGTTGGCAGCCAAGGTTACAAACAAAAATCAGGTATTGACTATCTTGAAGTTTTTGCTTCTATTGTTAGGCGTGATATTGTTCGTATGATTATTTCTCTTGCTACAAATAATTTTTGGAAGCTATTTCAAATGGATGTGAAGTGTGTTTTTTTTAAAAGGTGTCCTTAGAGAGGAAGTTTATGTTGAGCAGTCTATTGGTTATGTGAATAAAAGGGAGGAAAACAAAGTCTATATGTTGAACAAGGCTTTGTATGGGCTTAAAAAAATCCCTAGAGCTTGGTACATTCATATTGATTCTTATTTTGTGGAGAATGGTTTTCAAAGATGTTCCTATGAACACACTTTGTATGTTAAAACTAATTTTCATGGAGATATTATTATTGTGTGTTTGTATGTTGATGATCTTATCTCACAGGAAATAATTTGAAGTTAATTGAGAAATTCAGGGAGGCAACGATTTCTCAATTTGAGATGACTGATATGAGTTTGATGTCCTATTTTCTTGGAATTAAGGTTAACTAGATAGACAGTGGAATTTTTATTTCCCAACAGAAATATTCCAGAGATATCCTTAAACTGTTCAAAATGAATTCTTGTAATCCTATTTTGACTCCAATTCAAAAAAGATTGAAATTGGGTAAAGATAGGAATGGTGAGTTGGTAAATCTCACATATTTCAAACGGTTGATAGGAAGTTTACGTTATTTGACTTCTATTAGACCTAATATTTTTTTTTGGAGTTTGTCTTATTAGCAGATACATGGAGTCTCTACGTCAATCCCATTTACAAGTAGCTAAAAGGATTTTGAGGTATGTTAAAGGTACCCAGAGTGATGGTATTTTTTTATTCTCCTACTGATTCTAGTGAACTTGCAGGGTATACAGATAGTTATTGGGGAGGTGATTAACCTTAATTAATGCACAATTTAATTAAGTTAATAGGTCAATTGTGTTAGTTAAACTAGTCAAATTAGGGTTAGTGTGTGAATTAGAGATAATAAATTAATTGTTATTTTTTTTAGGATTTTGTGCATCAAAGCTACAACTACTGGGGAGCCAATTATCAAAGCTACAAATTACTAGAGTCTCAATTGTATCAAAAATACAAACTACTGGGATGTCAATTATCAAAACTACAAACTACTAGGGTGCAAATTATCAAAGCTCAAAATAAAAGGGGATTAAAGTGTAATTCAAGCTCTCCCTTTTTGTCTATAAATACCACCCCTTAGGGCTTGTAAATCTCCATCTTTTGGTAGTGAAAAACCCTCCAAAAGTAATTATTATTATTTTTATTGTATTATTGTTTTCTTTTAATTTATTGTTTTCTTTTACTTTAAGTATTGTTTTTCTTTTATTGTATTATTGTTTTACTTTTGTTGTTTGGGCTTCCTTCTTC
>CAUOFW020009407.1:2500-5000 GCA_963454935.2 Ilex paraguariensis
GTCGCGTTGCTAGGCATTACCAATCGGCGTTCTAGGAAAGCCCGGCCTCAGAATCCCACTTGCTCCCAACTTCGGTCGGTGTTGAGCCCATGGGTGCCGCATATAGGCACATGACAAGGTCAGCATGCCACATGCCCCAACAACGCCACCGCTCAGCAACATGCCCCGACATCCACCCGATTGGGTGGGAGAACGGACAGGCACCTCGCATTGCTAGGCATCATCGGAGTTTTAGGCACACCCACCCCCCAAGCACCCACTCGTTGCTCCCATGGGACCAACACCGACCTACGTTTGCTTGCGGTGACAACACGCTAGAGCTCGATTATGTCGGCTTGCCCACCACCGATCACCATGCCACCGCGCCACGACATGCCCCCGACATCCACCTAGGGGGGGTGGGAGAACAAATGGGCATGTCATATCGCTAGGCAAGGGTCCCTGGTGTGCTAGGCAAGCCCCGCGGCAGCCCCCTTGTCGCCCCCCGCAGGCACCTTCAAGGACCTCACCCCCCCTATAATAGCATTAGGAAGCAAAATCCTAGTGACAGGAACAGACATCCTTTTGCTCGAGGAGTCATAATATGAATTTAGCTATTAAATAATAATTTTTTTATAAATAATCAATTAAAATAAGTGAATATAATTAATACTCAAGTGAAGGGAAATAATTTTAATTTTTTTTAAATTTTTTTTTTTTAATTTTTTTTTTTTTAATAATTAATAAATTAAAAAACCGGCGTCGGCGTCGGCGTCGGCGCCGGCACCGGCACCGGCGTGCCACGACTTGGGAAAAGGAAATGCACGTTGGTGTGCTCGTGCAAGTGCATGGGTGTGTCGGGGGAGGCATGCGGCAACCTCCGAGGGCCAAGCCCCTCAGAGACCTCACCCCCCCCTATAATAGCATTAGGAAGCAAATTCATAGTGACAGGAACAGACATCCTTTTGCGAGGAGTCATAATGGGGGTTTTGTGAAGCAAAACTCATTTTCTTTTGAAATAACCGATCAAAATGCAAACAAATAATTATTAACATTGTGAAAAATAGTTATTATATTTTTTTGTGCAATAAAATAATTTTATTTATTTTTTTAGCAAAAAAATAGGGAAAATAGTTAAAAATAGTTAAAAATAGAGAAAAATCACGAAAAAAATACGAGTAATTATTATTTGTTGAAATTAATTGATTAAAAACAAAAAATAGGAAAAATAGTGGAAAATTGAAACATGATGTTGCTATCCAAGCAAGGTTATGTGGTGTTTTGGGAGGAGAGGCATGCGACAAGGGAACAAGGCACGTCGTGTTGCTGTCCAAGCAAGGCCATGCGGTGTTATGGAAGAGGAGAGGCATGCGACAAGGGAACATGGCACGTGACGTTATTATCCAAGCAAGGCCATGCGGTGTATCGGCAAAGCATCATGGCACGTCATGTTGCTAGTCAAGGGCATGCGGTGGCAAGGCAACAAGGCAAGTCGGGCAAGCGACAAGGCAACATGGCAAGTCGGGCAAGCGACAAGGCAACATGGCAAGTCGGGCAAGCGACATGGCAACATGGCAAGGCAACAAGGCACGCGGCAAGGCAACAAGGCAAGCGACAAGGCAACATGCAAGTCGGGCAAGTCTGCGAAAGCCTCTACCCCCCTATATAGCATTAGGAAGGAAACCCAAGTGCCATGAACAGACATGCCATGCTCGAGGAGTCATAATGGCCACGGCAGGGCATCTTGGCACACGCGCAAGGCACACGACAGGGCATTTGGGCAAGCGGCAGGCACACGACAGGGATATTGGCAAGCGGCAAGGCACTCGACCGGGCATCTTGGCACCGGGCAAGGCACTCCCGGGCATCGTGGCTCGGCAAGGCACTCGACCGGGCAACTTGGCACGTGCAAGGCACTCGACCGGGCATCGTGGCACGCGGCAAGGCACTCGACCGGGCATCTTGCACGCGGCAAGGCACTCGACCGGGCATCTTGCACGCGCCAAGGCACTCGACCGGCATCTTGTCACGCGCCAAGGCACTCGACCGGCACTGGCACGCGCAAGGCACTCGACCGGGCAACTTGGCACGCGGCAAGGCACTCGACCGGGCAACTTGGACGCGGCAAGGCCTCGACGCGGGCAACTTGTCACGCGGCGAAGGCACTCGACGGGCAACTTGGCACGCGGCAAGGCACTCGACCGGGCATCGTGGCACGCGGCAAGCACTCGACCGGGCATCGTGGCACGCGCCAAGGCACTCGACCGGGCAACTTGGCACGCGCAAGGGGCAACTTGGCACGCGCCAAGGGGCAAACTTGGCACGCGGCAAGGCACTCGACCGGGCATCTTTGGCAGCGCCAAGGCACTCGACCGTGCAACTGGCACCGCGCAAGGGGCAACTTGGCACGCGGCAAGGCACTCGACCGGGCATCGTGGCACCGGCAAGGCACTCGACCGGCATCGTGGCACGCGGCAAGGCACTCGCCGTGCATCGTGGCACGCGGCAAGGCACTCGACCG